>JAECUM010033063.1:0-15125 GCA_016617855.1 Megalonaias nervosa | reverse complement strand
CACTGTTGATATCTTGATATTGACTTTAAAAAACTGATAGTAGTATATGTAGTTTTGCAATAATTAGTGTATCTGTATATGTCATGATTTAGGAGATGTATATATTTTATTAATAACGTTTATTCAGTATAATACACAAGCCAGTTTGGTCTATTTTTAGCTGAAAGGGTTGGCAGGGTGGCAGCACATGGCTAGCGGTGTGGCAGCATATAACTGATACTGTGACAACAACCGTTAGTGTGGCAGCGTAATTGTTGTTGTTGTTGTTGTTGTTGTTGTAGGGTTTGACGCCATTTTTCAGATAGGCTATACGTGGCGGCCAGTATAAATGGTGGAGGAAGAACCCAGGAAAACCCCGGAAAGAACCACCGACCCACGAGAAGCTACTCGGAAGCTTTCTCACGTACCCACATTGGCCGAGCCCGAGACTCGAAACCAGAGGTGAGATAGTAGTGATACGTAACGGTGAGCGCTTTCGGCCCCAGGCAGCGAAATTGTTAAATGTAGTAGTATAACTGGCAGTGTGACAACATAGCTGTTAGTGTGGCAGCATAATTTGTTTCAGTATAAAGTCATTCAAGGATGTGAATTCTAAACTGGAAAAAGACGCTGGACTGTGAATTCTAATCACAAAGTCATAAGGTTATAAGAACCATACTCATTTATTTTTCTTAAATTTTCACAGCATGGTGGTTTCGCATAATTTGACGAATGGTTGTTGTTTTGTTTTTTTCTCTCTCTCATATTCATGATTCTAGTTACGTCTGTTGAATTGTTAGAGTGTCTAAGACAAATGATTATTAGCGGCTACATGTTTATTTTGTGTTATACATATTTCTCATTTCATAGTTACATTAATATTGATTGTGATGGATTTGATACTCTTTACTTCATTTCATAAATTTCTTTGTGCATTTGCATACATTGTGTTTGGTGTCATTCGGTTTCTATCCTGTCACAGCTAAGACTCTAGGTCTTAAACAGAAAGTGAAGCCAACAATCGTAGTACAATCAACAAGCAATTTATTTCTCTAGAATAACAAGTGAAAATTCAAGAGACACTTGGTGCATTATGAATTAAATCCCAAATAAATGTCCTACTGCAAGTCCAAAAATATAGAATGTTCCAAAAATGAATTCCAATCATTTTGAATGTCCTGATGTAACGTATTGATGCAATCCAGAATGTCTTTGAATGAGTTCACAATAATCCAAAGTAGTGTGCACAAATCTAAATGTGAATGAGCACTTTAGTAATTCCAATGAATATTTTAAACAAATAATCCATCTCAAATTATATCGGAACACAACCGTGAACTATGATGACAAATGGATTCCTATAGAATGATCTAAAACAGGAATGAATTTTTTTTATTATCAAATCCCTATTTATAAAAAGTTTCACTTGACCTAGACGTGAATCATTGCAATGGAAAATTAGTCTAACTGTAATTAAGACTGGTCCTAGAATGTTTCAAATTCAAATACAATGTACAATCATGGAGTTGGCCATTTTAAACATTTTTTTTTGGTTGTAAATTACGAGCATGGACTAAAGTTAAGCACACAATTAAACATAAACAAGACTAAGATTCTGACAGTCTGTCAACTGTAACTGGCAGTGTATGCCCACCCTGTGTTGAATAGATCTATTAGTAGATAACTAAAATTTGTTTGGAAATAACTTTTCTTCTTTCAGTTGCAGTAACCTTGACCTTTTGAAATTCTGATCCCCAAATCAATAGACTTCTTTCTTTCTCCAAGTGTGCACGATCTGCAAAGTTGGGTCCAAGTCTACGATGTAGAGCTAATGCCATTGTGCAGAAACTATTATTCTTCCTTCAGTTACAATCATCATCACTGATCTCTCAACCTCAAAATCAAAAGCTTCCTTATCCAAAGTTCAAGCATTACACCTAATTGGTACCGATGTGTTGTGTAGAAATAATGTTATTGTGTGGAAACTAATTTTATTCTTTGAGTTGGTGACCTTACCTTTGACCTTTTGGTCCCAAAATTGGTAGAGTTCTTTCATATCCCAAGTTCAAGCCATGCACAAAATTTGGTAACCATGGATGGAGAACTAATGTTTATTGTGTGCAACCCTTTTTACTTCTTCAGTCAGTGACCAAAAACTTTTGACCCCAAAATCAATAGGTTTTTTTTATTACTTAAAACATGCACAAAGTTTGGTACCATAGATCATGGAGACTTGCTGTTATTATGCAGACATGTTTTATCTTTTATTAGTTACAGTGACTTTGATATTTTACCCATAAATCAATAGGATTCCATCTTATGCTAAGTGCAAGACATCCACAAAGTTTGGTAAATGCAGAAGGTGGACAATGTATATAATGAATCTGATAAGAAGGATCAATGGACAAAGATGGACAGACTGACAAAATATAAGGTAGGTATACAACAGTCCTTTGATAGGACTGACACTCTACTGTCTAAAAAAAATTTCCAGGAATTTAAGACTAAGACCAAATGTTGAAACCATATCTGGTTTTCATGGGCATAAGATTTTCAAAAATTAGCCACTGTGGCAGCCATACTTGATGTGATATCAGTACCATATTTTATTTAAGATGAATTACATACCATCAGAAGACATTTGGTGAAAACCCTATGCCTATCTCTATCTCCATTCAGGAGAATTTCATTGTTCATTATGGCAGCCATACTGAATGTCTGTGGTGCATGATTTTCATGTAGGACCAAACTATATATTATAAAAAAAGTCCTGAGGTAAAAATTTTATGATGATAACAAGATTTCTGAGATGGCTGCCTGGTGGCCATATTGGATGTCAGATAGCATAATTTTCATGCAGAAAAACCACCACATAGACACCATAAGAAGTCGTCTGCTAAACAACCCATGTTGATATGACTTTCAGTTTAAGAGGAGTAGTAACAATATTTTCAAGATGGCTGCCATGGTATCCTTATTTGAGGTCTGATCGGCACCATTTTCATTCAGGACCAAATAGATATCATAAAATTAGTCTTGTGGTGAAAGCCCAATGTTGATGACTTTCCATTTAGGAGTAGCAATAATAAGAATTTTAAGATGGCTGCCATGTTGATATGAGCATCCATAGGAATAGGGTTAGGGTTAGTAGAGTAGTGATAACAAGATTTACAAGATGGTCTAACCGGATGTTAGATCAGCACCATTTTCATTTAGGAAAAATAAGACATCACAAGAAATGATTTAGTGATAACCACATCATGAATGACTATCTATATATAAGGAGTAGCAATAAGATCTTAAAGATGGCTGTGGTGTCCATAGTGCAGATAAGATAGGCACAATTTTTATTTAAACCCAAGTGGACACTATAAGAAGTCTTCCAGTGAAAACCCTATGCTGATATGACTGTCTATTAGGACCAATTAAATATCATAGGACATTTTGTTTAGCTGAAATCCCATGTTGATATGACCATCCAATCAGGAGGAGCAGTAAAAATAAGACTTTTAAGACAGCCACAGTGGTGGCCATACTGGATATTTGGTTGGCACCATTTTCATTTAAACCGACTGGCAATAATAAGACTTTTTCAGGTGAAAAACCCCATGCTGATATACGTTCCATTCAAGTGGAATAACAATAAGACACTCAAGATGTCTGCCATAGCAGTCATACTGGATGTCAGACTGGCATAATTTTCATTTTGAACCAACTAGACATTATATGAAGCACATTGAAATGACCATTCAGGAGCAGCAATAACACAATTTTCAAGATGGCTGCTGTGGCAGCCATATTAGATATGAGCAGCATCATATTTATTTGGGACCAGCAAGATAAAACCCATCACAAGGAAAACAAGAGTCCCTTAGGGACTAACAATCTATTCGCTGAAAAGAATTACCAGGAATTCAAGATTAGATTTTTTCTTCCTTTTAACTGCCAAATGTTAAAGCCATGTTTGATATTTTTCAGTAATTCATGTACCAATATTTTCAAAGGATCTGCTGTGGAGGACATATTGGATGTCAAATTGGCACCATTTTCATGTAGGAACCAAAAAGTCATTATAAAAGGTTTCTGGTGGAAACCCAATGTTGACAGGACATTCCAGGATAACAAGATTTTCAAGATGGCCATGTCTGATATCAGATTGGTACCATTTCTATTTAGTACCAACTAGACATAAGAAATCTTTTGGTGAGAGTGCAATATTGACATGACCAGCCATCAAAAAGTAGGAATAACAAGATTTTCAAGATGGCCATTGTGGCAGTCATATTAAAAGTCTGATCAGCACTATTTTGATTTGTGAACAGCTGAACATCATAAGAAGTCTTCAGTGAAAATCTGTTGCTGATATGACCATTCATTCAGGAGAAATAGCAATAAAAAGAGTTCTAAGATGGCCACTGTGGCAGGTGTACTGAATGTCTGATTGCTACTATTAGGATCATAAATTAAAATAAGGAGTAGTGACACCAAGATTTTGAAGACATTTGTCTTATATATATGACTGGCACCATTTTCATTCAAGATCAACTAATTATCATAAAAGGTCTATTGGTGAAACCCCGATGTTGGTATCGCCATCCATTTGTGAGGAATAAAGATAAAAATATTTTCAGAATAGCCACAATAGTGGCCATGTAGCCATTTTAATTAAGAATAAGAACTATTCTGATAAATGACTCTCCATTTCAAAGGAATAACAAAAATAAAAATTTTCAAGAAGGTTACCAAGCAGACTTCAGATCACCACCATTTTAATTTAGGATCAACAAAATCATTATAATAATTCTCTCAAAGAAAACTTAACACTGATATGAGCATTCATTCAGGGGAAGTAGTGATAAAAAGATTTTTAAGCTGGTAACTGTGGCAGCCATATTAGAGACCAGATTGGCACCATTTTAACTTAGGACTAAAAAGACATCATAAGATATCTATTGGTGAAAAGCCCATGTCAATAAGACAATTCATTCAAAAGTAGTAGTGATAGCAAGATTTTCAAGAGGTTTGCTATGACGGAAATCAGATCAGCACAATTTTTATTTAACACCAACAAAACATCATAAGAAGACTTTTTGTGAAAAGCCCATGTTGATATGACCATCCATTTCAGAAGAAGTAGTGATAACAAGATTTTCAAGGAGCACCATTTTTATTTAGGACCAACTAGATCATGGGATGAATGTGTGTGTAAAGTGTCATGGCAATCCTCGAAGCAGTTTAGGACAAACAACCATCTCACAAGTGCTTCTGGTCTCTAACAAGAAGAGTTTTAAAAAAATGGTGTGTAACCTCTAAACCAGATAACTGTTCCCAAAATACTTTAAGGCATATTAGCTCATTTCACTTTGTTTTTAGGCAAAGCTTGGAAAATTTGGAAAATTTATTAATTTCTTTATAGTTGTTAGTCTCAAAACTTACTTAAAAACACATATTGTGATTTGGGGTGAAAATCCTTGGGATTTAAATCACTTTCTAAAGATTCACATTTGTATAATCATAACTTATCTGAGGGTACCATTGCCTGCTACACTGAGTTTTAAACCACACCTATAAACACTAGTTTTATAACCATGCAAGATTTGCTATTTTTTATGGGGCTGAATAGTAATGGTTTCAGTGTTTGAAAGGGATCAGTGGTGTTGGTTGTGGAGTGTGGGTGTATATTTATGGCAAGGCAAAGTTAATTGCTTTCTTGGGATGTAAATTAGTAGATTGGCTGGTAGGTAGGTTGGCAGGCAGGTAGGCGGGTAGGTAGGTAGTACATAGATAGATAGATAGATAGATAGATAGACAGACAGATATGGATTAAAATACAGAAGCCCTTCATTCTGACATAAAAATGTTTACTTAGTATGAAAACAATGTGTATTTAGAGGTTTTATGTGACAAATAAAATATCACAGATGCTGGTCATAGTTTGAGTTTAAGGTAAAATAAAAAAATATTCTTCTTGTGAGAGCCATGAAGCTGAGGATCTGACATGAGATCTGATGGCATCAAACTGCTTGTTCACAATTGAAGTCAGTACAGAACACCAAAGACTCTGTGATTTCAAGTCAACCTGAAGAAAGAGATATACAGATTGAATGGAATAAAAATATATTTTAACAAGAGTCCCCTGAAGGGACTGACACTCAAAGGTATGAAAAGAATTTCCAAGACTTCAAGATAAGACTATTTCTTCCTTTTAATTGTTGAGTGTTGACACCATGTCTGATATTCTTCTACCATAACAAGATTTTCAAATTAGTTTTTGTTGTGCACACAATGTATGTCAGATTGGTAACATTTTCATATGGGACCATGTAGATGTAATTTTGAAGTTCTTTCATCAAAATCCCATGTCATAATGATCATCCATTTTAGGGTAAATAGTGACAAGAGTCCAATACAAACTGCCAGTCTGTCACAATAGAGTCCTATATACAAACTGCCATTATGTTTTTATAGTAGAGTCCAACAGAGAATTGCCAGTATGTTACAGGAGAGTCCTCTACTGTTAGCTTCAGGTTAAGGATATTGTAAAGGCTGGATCTTTCTTTTCTTGCAAAAATCATTGGCCACAAATAGCAATATTTACACACAGAAATAAATCACAAACTATGTCCTGCGTCATTTACTTGGGTTCGTGACTTTGGAGAGCCTAATTTCCACATTTTGTCTCTGAAGTTATATGTCAAAGGTTAGTGAAATCAGGAAGAACAAAACTATGGAATAGCCATAAACGTCTGTGTTTACTGGTTTATTTTCTAGACACCCTTATCTTTCTGCCTCTCTCCTTTTATACACAAATGAACTGTAAACACTATTCACACAAAAGATGGAGACCAAATCTCTGATGGTGCTGCCTTATCACAGACTTTTCTGTCTGTTAGTGGCTGCCACACTTTAAATGTTGACTTTTGGTTACCATGGTTACTGCTAATTACCACAGGGTATGATTGTCTGCAACTATTATTGTTGTTTTTGTTATCTGATTTATCAAAAGAGTTGTTAAAAGTTCTTTCCCCCAAAGAAAGTGAATGGACTCTTTCTGGTGAAATTCCTCTCCTGTAAGACTTTGGCACTAAACTTGTCAATGAATCTTCTAATTTTGTAATGGGACCTTTTAAATGATCTGAAAAGATAAAAGATACAGAAGTTTTGAAAAATAATTATTTATCGCTCTTCCACTAGATGTTATTTGAGAGACGTTATGGGTCATGCAAATGCCATGCACTTAACTAGAGACCCTTGAAGAGATTAACAATCTACTGGAAAGAGAGAATTTCAAGGAATTTAAATTAAGACCATTTCTTCCTATTAACTGTTGAGTGTTTAAAAAGCCATCTCTGATATTCTTCAGCAATAACAAGATTTTCAACTCAGTTGCTGTAATACACATTTTGGATGTCATCTTGGCACCATTTTCATTTAGGACCAAGCAGACCTCGTTAGAAGTCTTTTGGTTAAACCCCTCCCTTTCATAATGATCATCTTTTTCAGGGGAGTAGTGAGAACAAGATTTATTAGATTGTCACTGTTGTGGCCATATTGGATGTCCAAGCAGTACCATTTGCATTTAGGATGAACTAGAACATGGGATGAATGTGCGTGTAAAGATCCAGGCAGCCCTCCAAGTAAATTAAGAGAAGTAGTGATAATAAACTTAAGCTAATCCAAGCTCTTCAAGTTTTATGACCAGTAGAGCCCAAACTTTCTTAACATTTCATGGGATTAAAGCTCATCAAAATAAGTACACACCAGTGATGTCATAAACAATGTCCCATCACATGTATGTACATAGCAGAAGAGTTAGCTCCCTTTGTCAACATTGATGGATTCCCTGCTCCATTTCTATGACTTATGTAACCTACAAAATTCAGTGTCAACCAGACACAAGGAATTTATGATGTAGATTCTGAGAAAATCATAATGTTGTGGTATGATTTTAGCTGCCACTTCACTCCAACAAGGAATACTTGGACACAGCTTGTAATTGCCTATTTGGTACAGGTGTTATACAGAAAAGGGGTGTGTGCTTACCAATGTGTAAGTATTCCATTAAATATGGTAGACAAACAATGAACACCAGGTTATTTGAGAAACTATAGTGTCTATGAAGTCATGAATCTCTAGTCTTGAACAATCTGCAATGGATGATTATCAAGGGTTTTACACTCACCATTGAGGATATACCGTATTGTACTCACTTATAAGTCAAATCAAACTACAAACAACAAAGATCCCGATCTGCCATAGCATAATGCACCTGCAGATCAGGGTCTATGCTATTATTTATTCTGATTACTCCTAACAAACTGCACAGACCCAGATCTGCCAGTGCATTATGAAATGGGAGATCTGGGTCTGTTGGGTTAGCAATTGGCTTTGTTTTATTATCGAGTACATATGGTATGATCTGGCATGTACCAACCACCTATATTTCCTTCACTAATGTGGCAGCCTAACACCAGCCTGACTGTATTACTGTTATTTCACTTACTACTTAGTGAATTTCATTAATTTTTGTGGTTTACTATGAAATTTCTTTGCCACAAATGCCATTCCTATCAGAGGCTTATTCATTTAATTACATGTATGTGCCAACAAAATGTATTTTTTCTCCTAAATTGCTACAACTGATGGCCATAAAAATTCACATCATTTAAGTGTTTTAACAAAATTCTCAGGTGTCCCAAAGCTTACAATACATGGAACAATAACTGATTTGATGTCCCAACTTTTATGAATAGAATTATTAAGGGTGTCCCAACTTGTAAAGGTTGCAAGACTTACATTCATTATGGTAGCTGGTCATGAATGTTATGATGCCAATACTTGTATTGGATGCCAGCTGTCATGGAATGGTTGACTGACATTATATATTATTACAAAATGTAAATGATGCCTACTTGTATTTGATGCCAGCTGTCATGGAATGGTTGACTGACATTATGTGGATTACAAATGGGTTCTAACAAGTAATGGTCTTTTCTGAAATTTGCATTTCACCTTTGATGCAACATTTGATGTAGATATACAAGAAAGAAATTTGCAACCATTTGGTACTGCCCAAGTTTCTTGTTTGAAATAATTAGAAAACTAAACATCACATAAAGTGTATAAATCACAAAACATGATTTTCCTATAGTCAAAACTCTATACAAGTATTCATTTTTAATTACGACTATATTCCACAACTACTGGAATTTAAAGACAGAAATTTGTATCTGTGTTGTTGTGATCATGTGAGTATGTGTGCATGTATGCATGTGTGCAATGATGATATTTGACAATATGACAATCCTAAGTCTACCAACTATTTTTTAAAGTGTATTAAATGCTTCAGAACTAAAAATTTTCTTTTGTTCAAATTTGAATTTCCCATCATTGTCTATTGGCTTACATGAAAAGATAGCTTATTCTCAATGGGTCCATGGGTTTAAACTTTAAATCCCTGATGACCTCAAAACACTTTTTGAGTCTCAAACACCACTCCAAAAACTATCTGGGAATATGACAGTTATGTTAATGAAGCCAATGGATTGTGATATGGCAGTTATGGTAATCAAACTAATGGAGTGTGGACAATTCATCTCCATTATGTATTCTGTTATTGTATGCTTAGGTTATGATATTTAAACTAGAAGTTTTGTGACTTCCAACATTAGGAATGCAAACATTTAACATTTTCCTCCCTTCCATTACTTACTGAGATGACATGGAAATGAAGAGTGACATGATTGATGTCTGTGAAAGAAGCCTTATGCAATTAGTAAAGCATTTGGCAGCATACTCCAGTGCCCAAAATATCTCTTACTTGCCTTCTGCCACCGACACATAAGAGATGGGAAAAGGATATTTTAAGCTAAATGCTGCAATAGCTGCTTGACATTTATGATTATTTACAATGAGAAAAAGTTTAAAGTAGGTGAAAAATATTTTTAAAATTCTATTGTTTTCTACAATTTTCACACAATATTATAAAGGATATATAAAGCTATAACTTTATCAATTTAAAACTAATAATTCAACAAAGCTTCATAAATGGGATTGTCCCAATGTTTTCCAGAAATGACATGCAACCTTTAAAAATGACATTTTTATAAATTCACCTCCAAAGGTTCTTCATTCAAAATCATTCACTCTCAAGAGCAACCTATTTTTCTGATGTACAACCTAATATATCACACAACTGTCAAAAACTATAAAGGTGAACAAATTACACGTTTGAGACAAAAAAAGGAGATTGGCATATCTGACCTTTACATGCAGATATTGGTAAGTCATCCTCGCTTCCACCCCTTCCACTGTCACTAGTTACTGTTTCTCTAGATGTGTCACTGTGACTGTCTTCGGAGTGTAGAGCCAGACTTGTTTTTAACTATATACAGAAAAAAAAAATCCAGGGAATCATTTTTGTCTTCATTTCTGAATTAACTCTCTAAACTGAAATAACTCTTAACTCTGACAGTATGAACAAAAAATTTTGTTTTAAAGTCTAGCTAATGAGTATATAATTGTATACCATAAAGTCTAGCTAATGAGTATATAATTGTATCCATAAAGTCTAGCTAATGAGTATATAATTGTATACCATAAAGTCTAGCTAATGAGTATATAATTGTATACCATAAAGTCTAGCTAATGAGTATATAATTGTATACCATAAAGTCTAGCTAATGAGTGTATAATTGTATACCATAAAGTCTAGCTAATGAGTATATAATTGTATACCATAAAGTCTAGCTAATGAGTATATAATTCTATACCATATATACTCGCTTATAAGTTGTAAATCAAACTGCAAACAACAAAGATCCAGATCTACTGTAGCATAATGCATCTGCAGATCTGGGTCTATGTTGTTTGTTTTTCTTATTATTCCAAACAATCTGCACAGACCCAGATCTGCCAGTGCAGACGTATCAAACATGATTTGAATTTTTCTATCTTTGTTTTAGAATTCTGAATGTGTCCCAAATTTGATGAAAACTGCAGCTTGGCAGGCTTATAGACTTTCTGAAAGATCATGAAATTCATTGTTATTCCAAAATCTCATCTGAAACAAAAGTGGTTTTAAGAGTGGATAAGTATGATGTTTTGTAGGAGAAAGGTGAATATTAAATATGTCCATAACTACTTGGTCTAAGGTGACTTGTTTATTGTCACAAAATAACATCTAACCTACTTGCTCAAAATAATGCATATATCAAATAAAGACAATGAGTTTAATTTCATTACAATACTTAGATATCGTATATAACTCAAAATAAGAGAAAATTCATGACAATCAAAACCCAACACATCAGCTCATTGCTGTATGCTGATTTTTCCCATGTCACACTTAAGAACCTAACTTACTTAATGTTGTTTTCTTGGATACATAATAACGAATGTCTTAGGAATACAGTTTGCTCAAATACAATGTGGGCAAGATAATTTCATCCTATTCTAGAAACAAATCCCTTTAAATTTTCATATTTATTGCTTATTTAACATATAATTCTGACTGCCATAACACCCAATATTTCCTACACGATTCCTGGTAGATACTTATATGCATTTTCATAGAGTATATCAACACCTTTTATATATAAAATGTCATAAGTCACTGATGAAATACACATATTGTTTAAGACATTGTTTGCAGGGACATGACCTCAATAACATAATATAACATTGATATTAAATTAAATAAAACATGACTCAATAACCAAATGTAATTTGTGTGTAAAAATTGAAAACGGGAAGGAAAATGAGTTTGTAATTAAGAATAAATGATTGTTTATCTTAAAAATTGATATTTCATATTTTGTTAATTTTTTAAAATCTTGATTGTAACCATTTTCCTGGAATGACTGTACAATGTTAACACAAAACTACACATTTAACTTTAGCACAACTTTTACCTACTCAACTGTAACCATGTAACAATAATCATCCTGGACCACATTACTCATTAAGTGTTATTTAAAGATGGCATACTGCCTGGTCCCCTGCTTATGTATAGACTTGTACTGAAAGTTTCCTAAGGTCCATAGCTATCAACTTATATACTACTTATGCTACACTTTGTTTCCATAGCAACAAAAGAAATGATTTCAGAAAATTCTAAATATCAAAAGCCACCTCTATACAACTTGCTTGGCATGCATTCCAAGCTTTGGTTGAAATACCTTGAATGGACTGAGCTATGCTCCAGAAATGAAAATGTTTACAGACAGACATACAGACAGACAGACAGACAGAGATAGCTATAGCTATACCCTCCAATGTTACATACCATGGGGATAAAAAGGGGAAATAATCATTTCATACAGTTGATGTGAAGAATGGAATAAGATGTATGGCTTTATAAAGAAATTTGATTTTAAAGTGTAAAATTTATATCCACATTATGTCTCATCTATGGCCTATCTACATTCCATATGCCTTTAAAAGATTTTGGATGAGCCACATGATGGATGTATTTTGGATGGGATTTAAACTTGAGTGGCACATGGGGGAGAATCTATCTGGCAGACTTTAACACCATGGTTCTGAGGTCAACAATTGGCAATCATAATATTGATGCATTGAAAGCAAAGAATGTGTCTAAAAATGGTACAGGCACCAATTACCATGTTTGTAAATTTCTAAAGTATAGCTAACTACTTTGATTTTCATTTCTTGTAGTAAATACTGTGTGGACCTTCATAATTCTAGTGAGAGAGATGGCTCAGAGCAAGTTGAATTGCACTAATTTTAATGTACTGAAATGATTATCCAACACAAAACATTCAAAGATGTGATCTTTCATTTTAATAGAAATTTTTCTTGCTTCATTTAGAAATCTGATTATATGTTTAAATCTTTATGGAAGGATGCCCAGGGCAAAAAGAATGAAGTGGGGTCCATGCACAATGGTCCTGGGATGGCTCCAATGTCAGGCTTTTGTGTGAAACTTCTTTGCCAGTAGTCAAGTGAGGGTTCTTGGAAATGGTTGGCCCTTGAGATGTCAATAGGAGAGCCATTAATGGGTGCCATGGTTGAGCATGTGTTCTAATATGGGGTACCCATTGTGGAGATGGAATCATTGAAACATGATGGACAGAGTATGCCCAAATCTTGTTAGGAACACAAATGTTCAATGGAATCCTCCAGACTGAGCAATTATCACATTTTGATCTTACTCCTTATTCAAACCACTGCATATTTTCAAAGAAGCCAAACAGGGCCAGCTAAGCATTGGAAACAAGAGAATTTCAAGTTGATATCTTTTGTAAGGAAAAATTGAGACTGAGAAAAACTATTAAGACAGTACAATATGCCAGAGGCTTTCAAAAAGGAGAAGATTAAGGACAGTACAATATGCCAGAGGCTGTAAGAAAGATTTTAAGTTCAGGACAATATGCCAAAGGCTGTCAAAAAGGAGAAGATTATTTATTTATATTTATTTATCATGTGCAGTGCATGACCAGCCATGTAACAGCATCATCATCAGCAATGTGCAGAGCCTGCAGTCTACCGGGGAATTTTGTCAGTGGACAGTTGTTCACAGTGTGTGACATGGTCTGTGGAGCTCCACAGCTACAGGAAGAGTCAGTAGCCTGGCGCCATCAGAGAAGGTTGACCTCACAATGACCCTGTCCTGGCCAGAAATGGTTCAGAATGGTCCACAGATGTCATGCAAGGTTGAAGCCAGGATTGCAGACAGATGGTTCAGCTATGAGGGAGTGGTTTACAACATCTTTTGAAGACCACTCGTTACTCCATGCCGAAATAGTTGTCATATCCTCCAACACTGGACCTAACCAGATTGGATGTCTTGAAGTCTAGCGGACTGCTGGATGTGAAGTGATGTCCATGTAGAGTGAAAGTTTCTCACTTAGTGAGCAGTTTTGTGGTTGCTTCCTGGCAACAGAGATGTGGAGGAGGAATGTTGCTGAGTACTGGCAGCCAAGGTAAAGGAGTAGGATGTAGTGTTCCAGAGATTATGCACATTGCTGTGTTGAGCTGGACATCAATTAGCTTGGTATGTGACAATCGAGCTCAGACAGGAGTACAATAATTGGCTGTCGAATAACAGAGGGCCAGTGCTGATGTCTTGAGTTTCTGAGCACTAACGCCCCAGGTTGAGCCAGCCAGTTTGCAGAATAGGTGTTTCGAGTGCTCAGTTTTGCTGCAGTTTTCTTCATGTGGTTGTAGAATGTCAGTGATCTGTCCAAAGTCATACCACGATATGTTGGTATAGTGTCTTGTTTTATGTGCTGCCAATTGAGGAGGATGCAAAGGAGAAGATTAAGGACAGGATAACATGCCAAAGGCTGTCAAAAAGGAATAACAAAGATTCTACTATGTGTCATTTCAAATGGAGGCTTGCATTAAAGAGACAAAAGCCATGATCTCCTGATGTACCTTGTCCAATCCAGAAAAACTCCCTTTTTATTTATAAAAAATTGCTACTGACTTGCGTTGATATTTTTAATATAACTTGCCAATGGTTAAAAAATTATTGGAATTTGTCAATCAACATATTTTCACATGTTATCTGTATAAAATAAAAATATCCACATGTATCCATATGAAAATAATTTCATCGCAAAAACACAACTTACTTCATGCCAGACTGTTATGCACGGATAATAACCAATGTTAAGTTGAAATGAATTGAATTGAATTGAATTGAATTGAATTGAATTCTATTTACCTCATGAGTCTTAGGGTTCCAGGTAGTGATAGGGGTTTGTAAGGACTGATGTGACCCGAAGGACTTTAAGGGGCCAATCTGTTTATTGGGGCATACATCCCCATGATGGTATTGGCCCTGAAAGATTACAAAAGGTATTAGGAAATCAAGTCTTACTAAATGAAATTGGAATGTAATTAGCCCATAAAATTCATTTAAATCTTGAATCATAAATTCTGAAGAAAAACATGTAAGCCTATAATTCAAAAGAAAATGTATTGGTTGGAAAATTTCATAAATTTCAAGGTTACGGCTTCTGCCTTTCAACCTAGCAAGAGTGACAATGTTTAACAGTATTTTAAAACTTTCTCCTAAAATATAATCTCTTCACATGTTATAAATATTCAGCTATAAACTCTTGTAATTGAGTAATGTAAAAAAAAATATACATGTATATATACAGACACAGCACGTG
>JAECUM010033062.1:0-17032 GCA_016617855.1 Megalonaias nervosa | reverse complement strand
TTAGCTAGAGCTGGATTTATCTACTTGGGCGAAGGGGATAAAGTCAAGTGCGTCAGTTGCGGTGTGTCACTTCACGAGTGGGAGAAGAAAGATTGCGCTTACCTGGAACATGCTCGATGGTCTCCAGATTGTCACTACCTACCTTTAGTGGGACCTCGTCATTGATGGGCATACCATGTCGTTTAAGAAACCAGCTGCTTGGCTAGGAGTCAAACATTGGACAACCCCTAGACAAGTATTTAAACCCCATGTAGAAAATAATGTTCAAAGATTACCAAACGAATTGCAAGAGAAGATCTACAAGGACATTTGGCAGGGACTTGCCAGAGCCAAATCTCAATTAGTGACTGTAGAACTTTTGTGTCGAGAATTTCACAAGAGGAAATTGACCAAAGTCAACAAACAAGTCCGATTTCTCTGGATCAAGGGTGCGTTCTTCCTACTATTCTGCTTTAGACCATTTACATTTGAAGATTTTATTGACATTCTTGACCGATTCCTGGAATGGCAGTGGCCAGAAATTACTCACTTTGTCCATTACTTTCGCTCTAGGAGAAGTGTTTGACTGACATGGTTATGGATACTTTACAAGAGAACATTCGAGGTTTGCCTGTGGAATTGAGAGAACGCATTTACCGCGAGTTCGTCAAAATACAAGTGAAACGCAAAGAACCATTGCATCCGTTACGTCCCCGATGTTTGAACCACTGGTACCTAAATGCTATAAGAGGACTGAATCTGATGAAAGTGTTCCAGTGGTCAGACATTGATGAATCGCGTGAAATTCATAAATTTTTGGATGCCACTCATTCAACTTACAAGGTAATCCTAATACACCAAATTCCAACGGACGAGTTAGAGGATTACAACAAATCTTTACAAGAACAATTCTTTCTAGCTCAAGAGGAAACTTCTGTGCGACGTGTGGTGTGTGAATTAGTGACTAAACTTTTTTCGTGCGGTACTAAAATAAAATCGAGGCTGTTCAAAAAGTACACTTATTACCTGACACCAAAGAGGGTATAAAAACGGACTACCATCCCACGACCTTTATCATTCGTGATACAACAGATTCCGAGGAAGGAAATCAATGACAGTATTCAAACGGTAGAGGATTACGATCGTCTATTACGAGAACTGTGTCCATTGAATTGGGGTCGACGTGTAGTGTGTGTCTTAGTGACTTGCTTTCTGGGATTTCGTTTACCAGCCGATTCCTTGTGGACTCTTTACGAACAGTACATACCACTCCAAAAAGCATGAAAGTGGCCCCTTTAAATGTACACGAGAGACTCATTCTGCTCAAAGATTTGCGCTTTCATCTTGATACTTCTCAACCTCTATGGGAAAACAAGATTCGTCAACTTTTAGGCACTGAAGATGTGTACGACGACGTGTGTGTAGCTTGTGACTTGCACCCTCACTGGAAAGATGTACGTGACTGGAAAAGTTGGGGGTTTGAGGCATGGACAAAAGAAGTGGCACACTATGATAAAGATTTGAAATCCTAAAATATTAAAACGATCAGTGAAAAAAGTAACTTTTTAACCAGTGTTAGTGATGGTGCCAGAAGAAGAAGTCGTGACCGAGGAAAACCACTCTCTTCAGGACAGGACCGTGATCGACATCCCCGAAAGGCCATTCCGGGAGGACTCTTGTGTGATTGTGCCAAGGAGTGTAGAGACTCTAAGAACATTACACACTACCCCTACGATTTCACCTCTTGATCACCACAAATATTGTACAGAGACTTGTTTATATTCCACTATGATCGTTTTGATGTGTCTTTTATTATGTACTTAACCATTTGGATTTTATATATTTTTGTCTTTCGTGTTGTTCACAATTAAAGATGACAATAAACGTGTCCTGAATAAAAGTATAAAAACTCTTGTCTTGCCTGTCCTCGTGTCAAAAGTGACATTTCTTACACTACTATGGCAACCTCTACTGTCTCTACTCCCTCTTCCTCCACTGTCAAAGTCATTGACGAACACGTAAATCGGCAACACCGAATCTGTCAAACGTTTGATTGAACATAAACTTCATTTGATCGAATGTCCACCTCAGCGAATCATGTGGTGTTACAAAGAGTGGCAATCGGCGTACAGCCTTCTGCGAGAAAGTCAAGGCGATTCCATCGTCTTTGTGGAAGGCATTCCTGGCGAGGACGACGGGATCGTGTCTGACCCTAGTCAAACTCATTTGGTTATTTTTGACGACATGTTAGGAGAAGACGAAGAAGAAATTAAACTCTGGTTTACGCGCAAAGGGCATCATCGTAATGCCAGTGTCATTTACATTACCCAAAATTTGTTTCAACAAAGTAAAGCCCATCGTACCATCAGTCTCAATGCTCATTACGTGGTGTTGTTTAAAAGCCCTAGAGATAAATCGTAAGTACAAGTGTTAGCCAAACAGTTAGGAACGCCTTGGCTGACTCATGCGTACGACGATGCCACTCAAACCCCACACGCTTATTTACTCGTGGATTTAAAACCCACCACTCCCGATTATTTGAGATTTCGTACCCATCTGTTTCACCACTGGTGCGAAGACGGAGGGCCTGTCGTGTACACGTCCCCTTCGTCGACTTAATCACAATCACCAAAAAAGTCTATAAAACCTCGGTCACTTTGGCTCTGTCTCACACATCGTCAACATGACGTCCCTTCAGTCTCATCTTCCCATCAAATTGATTCGTGCCTTGTACGGACAGTCGCGAAAAAAATCCACAAATACGTACTCGTGTCTTAGAAGCTAGTCTCAAAAAAGTCTTACGATGGTTTACGGTGACAGCACGTCAATTACTGCAAGGTATCATTCAGATTCCACATCAAACCAAACGTTTTCTTGAGAGAAACAAAGTCGCCTTGACGCAGCTAGCCGATCCTCGCATCGACACTCAAACGAAAAAGCAAATCATTTTGAAACCTGGAGGTAGCGCTTCTCTAGGAGGTGTCATCATTCGTTCCCTCTTAAAATAGGCTCCTAATGCTCCCAAAGTCGTCCCCAAGAAAAAAGCCACACCCAAACGTACACAGAAGAAAAAGAAAAAGACCAGGTTACAGCCACAGGAAAAGAAAAAGAAAAGTCCAAAGAAAACAGCTTCTACCCACAAGAGAGCGTCTCCAAAAACTTCTCCTCCAGCGGTGACACCCTCTTCCTCTTTAGCGGCAGTGGCCGCTTCTGACAAAGTACCTGCCCCCAAAATCAAAGTCCAAGAGAGAACGGGTGTGTTACAGAGTTTACTGGATTTGTCCTAGCATGAACTGTCCCGATTTAGTCCGTTGCGAACTCCTCCACGACGTGTGTTGCCTGTCATCAAGTTGATACGACGTAAAGACAATTTGTGGCGTCGCATTCCAGTATAAAAAAGACCCGAGGCAAACGATAGGGATCAGTGTTTTGTGCTGCTCAACGCCCAAAGATGTCCCCTCCAAGACGTGCACACCGTCACCGTCGTCGTTCTTCTGTCCAAAAAGGAAAAGGAAAAGGACAAAGGAAAGAACTGCGATCTCGTTTAGCCAAACATTGGGACATGTTGTCCGTCCTGTCCAAAGCTCCTCCACTCATGCGAAAAAAAAATCATTCAAACTACCTACAAAGACGTCATCGATACCGTGTGCGAATGTTGTCTGAATGTCTTAAAAGGCACAATATATTTCTCTAAACACCAGAAAGAATGCTTAGCCAAACATCGACAAGTTCTTCGCCAAATGGTCCAAAAGAATATACCCATTGGTCAAAAGGAAAAGATGTTGGTGCAACGCGGAGGAATTTTACCATTTTTGCCCATGTTGCTGATAGGAGTAATGGGAACAATAGGAGGAACCTTGCTGAAAGGAGTATTGGGAAACATCCTGGGAGGATGAAGATAAAAACGTCCAAGAAGATAAGAGGGACCTTTGGAGTCAAAAGATCTCAGACGTGATCCTTGAAATCCGATGGAAGGACGACAACTGGCTTTAGTGCCTTACAAACGATGGATGGAACACCATCGTTGGCAAGAACAACGAACCCCTCATTTACCTCCCAATCCTCATTTGACCGAAATGTCCCAGTTACAACACGAATTGCAATCGGTGATGGATCGCAGCGATTTGTCAGAAACGGAGAAATCGCAACGGTACGGTCAGTTGTTAAAACGACTGAAACTCTTTAACCAAAAAGCTTTAGACGAAACAGCTCAACCCACTCTGAAAGATTTTAAGGCCTTGATGAAAAGTCCATCACCACCACTACCACCTCCAATGGTCAAGACAGAAAGTCCACCACCACTAGTCCTAGTGATCAAGACAGAAAAAGAAGAAGATCTTCAAACTCCACCAGAAAAAGTACGCAAGTTAACAACACCACCTACATCCAGAATTGGTTGGATTAAAAAGATGCTGGCTACTCCTTCTTCCTCAGAAGTGAAAAAGAAAGCCAAGACAGAAGTGAAACAAGAACTGATTACCCCTGTGCAAACACCGTCCTCCTCAACACCTATTGCTCGTCGGACACGCAAAGCATTACAAACCAAGAAAATACCGCAGAAAGACAAGAGTAGCATCAGTGAAGATTGGATCACTAATTAAAAAAATGGAGAAGGTGTTAGCCAGCATTTACTACGATCCAGCCCATCCCGCAGGTTACGGAGGAGTTCAGAAATTGTATCGTGCTGCCAAAACTCGACTGCAAAGTATCCGTTTACTTCATGTGCAAAGATGGTTACAAGAACAAGCCACGTACACCTTACACAAACCCATTCGACGAAAATTTTCCAGAAGTCGCACCCAAGTGGAGGGTATCTATCATCAATGGCAAGCCGATTTAACCGATGTCTCTCATTTGGCCACCTACAATCGTGGCTACAAATATTTGTTTTGTGTCATCGACGTCTTTTCCAAATTTGCTTGCGTCGTACCATTGACTTCCAAATCGAGCAGTGAGTTAGTGCGAGCCCTCCAACTGGTGTTGAAACAAAGCGGTCGTCACCCTCTTCGATGGCAAACTGACAAAAGCACCGAATTTTTGAACCAAGCTTTCCAAAAAGAATTGAAGAAACGTGACATTCATTTTTTCACCACCGAGAATCCCGAAACCAAAGCCAGCATCGTGGAACATTTTCAACGCACCTTGAAAGAACGCATGTGGAAATATTTTACGCATCAACACACTCTCAAGTACATCGACATCTTGCCACACCTCTTCCAATCGTACAACCAATCTTACCATCGGAGCATTGGGCGTACCCCCCAAGAAGTGACTGCTGACAACGAAGTGGCCGTCTTCGAGCGTCTGTTTGGTACGTCCCCAACAGTGACTGTCCCCAAGAAAGGTGGAGTGTTGGCATCAGGAGATTGGGTGCGCATTGGCAAAACCAAACGCACTTTCGACAAAGGTTACTTACCCAACTGGACCACTGAATTGTTTCGTGTCACTGAACGAGTGCGTGGCAGTTATCCTCCTGTCTATAAATTGGAAGACATGAACAGGGAAGTGTTAAAAGGAACGTTTTACCTGCCCGAGTTACAACGTGTGACCAAAAAAGAAGACGATGTGTGCGAGATCGAAAGCATTCTCCATCGAAGAACTCGTTAAGTGGGAAAACGACGTTTCAAAGAAGTCAAAGTACATTGGAAAGGATATCCTCCCAGTTTTGACTCTTGGATTGACGCTTCGCAACTCATCGACTATAAAAAGAAGTGACCATTAAGCCCTTCCACACAGCCTCAGCGACTGCAGTGACCACTCCTTCCCCCAGTTCTTCTCTGCAAGATCTACAAAAGCAACCCTTGTGGGTGTGGTGTGGAGAACGTGTGCCTAAAACGCAAATCGTCTTTTTCTGCCAAAAATCTTTGTGGTGTATTGTGTCATCGGTGCTGCCGTTGCCAATTTGAGTTTGCAACAAGGAGACAAACAATTGTGGACCATTTTACTTAGCAGTTGCATTGGTTACCTTCTTCCCAATCCGTCTCTGAAATATTCCTCTAATGGAAACAACAACGGAAGTCTTGTGTCCAACGTTTGTCCCCCTTCCAACAGTCACCCTAACCATCCTCTTTTAGACGCTCCTGTCACATCCAGTGACTCCTCGGACACTAGACCTCTGGAATTATGAACAACCAATTTTACTTAACGTTACGCAGTGACAGTTCCATGGAGGTGTTTCCCAATAACACTTTGTACTGTTTCTCGGCCAGATCACCTCAAGCCATCCAATTGGATCAGGAAGCCGATTGGGAAGTGGCTTTGGTCGAAATGATTCACCCTACACAAATCAAAAACATCGTCGAACATCAAAACACTTTTACGGTAGAAGTTTATGACGAACAAGTGCAGCAAGCCATGGATGAACGAACCAGTGTAGCTGACTTTATGAAATCACAAGACCCCAAAACTAAACGAACCACTTATCGGTTGAAAATTCCTGCGAGCTATTATTTTAGTGATCAACACTTGGTGAACGCCATTGCTGACAGGTTCAATTTCATGTTTGGAAAAGCCTTGGAGAAAGCCAGAAGAAGTGTCACGATCGAGTACCACAAAATAGCTCGTCGCCTAATGATGAAATTTTCAGAGGACAAAGTATTGGCCATTACATTTTGTCCTGAATTGTATGACATTTTGGGTGGAGACCCCAAGATGATCAAGATTACAAACGAAATACCAGCTATGACCAGTAACTTGGATTTTGAGAAATATTTTCGATTCCTTGTAGAAATGAACCAAGGACTGAATTTGGTGTTTGTGTATTCCGATGTGGCGGAGTACAACGTGGTGGGACACACCTCCGTACCGTTACTGCGTGTCATTCCTTTCAAAGTGGATTCTGCCGCGGCTGCTGACGAGGAAGGTGGAAACACCTATCATGTTCACCGCGAATTTGTACATCCTCACTATTTACCCGTCAGTAAGTCGTATTTCGACACTGTCAACATTACTATAAAAGGAGATCTGGGACAAAATATTCCATTCACCAAAGGGAAAGTCACAGTGAAACTCCATTTTCGAAAACGATTACTCTAACCCTTTGTCAGTCATGTATCCTCTGTACCAAGGAGTCGCTCGATAGTGAGGACATGGTTTAGGTGATATGCTAAAATCAGCCTTTCGTAAAGTGGCTCCCGTTTTGAAACCGATGGTGACACGGGGATTGCACGCATTAAAAGATACCGCGTTGACGCACGGCAAAGAATTTCTCCAAAATGTCATCATTGACAAACAAAACCCCAAAGAAGCTTTCTTGAGAGCAGGCAAAAATGTCTTGCTTCAAATGGGCAAAGACATTTTGGGCCGGCGAGAAACTCCTACAAATGTCCTGGGCAATGCCGAGTCAGGTATTCCTGCTTCCCTGACGCCACAGCAAGGACAAGGCAGAAAAAGACGACGAAAACACCCCTTGAGAGGACTTCACGCCCCTAGAGCTAGAAAGCCTAAGAAAAGAAAAACTGTCCGAGAGTTAGACGTTTTTGATTATTAAAAAAGAAAATGATGCACCGAGAGTCTTGTGCTTGTTCCAAGTCGGAACTGGATCTGTTTGCCATGCCACCCACCATGATGACGATGCAAGAATCCCAATGGGTCGAATTTCATCCCGTCTCCTCGTTGACGGATTCAGCTCCCATCAAGTTTGAAATCACAGGACAACCCGGAGATTACATCGATCTGAATAGCAGTTACTTGTATCTGAAACTGAAAGTGATCAAAATGGACAACACAAATCCGGGAGCCGATGTCAGAGTAGCTCCCGTCAACAATTTCATGCATTCTTTTTTCAGCGAAGTGGATTTGTACTTGAATAACAAACTGGTCATCAGCAGTATGGATACTTACCCTTACCGAGCGTACCTAGAAAATCTCTTGACGTACGGAAAAGAGGCCAAGAACACTCATCTGGATGCTTGCGTGGTATGGAATCCTGACACCGCAGGTGAAGACACGTTTAACGACACAGCCCTGACAGCCGATGACAATCCTCACAATGTGAGTTTTAACAACCGTCGAAGGAAAATCCTGCAAGCTCGTAGTTTAGAACTGATGGATCGCTTGCATTTGGAGATGTAGTTGCAAGACAAGTATTTGCTGAACGGAGTGTATATTCGCTGAGACTCAATCGCAGCAGTGTCGCTTTCCATTTGATGGCTCATGCCAATGAGTACAAAACCATCATCCAAGAAGCCAGACTTTACGTGCATCCCGTAGAAGTGTTACCTAAAGCGGGAAACGACATCAGTCAAACATTGTGCAGATCGACCGCCAAGTATCCGATACGACGTGTAGATGTGAAAACGTTCACCGTTGCTGCTGGACTCCGATCCAAGACCTAAGACCATCTGTTCCAAGGACAGTTACCCAAACGTTTAATCGTTGGCATCGTCAGTAATGCAGCCCTCAACGGAGTCCACGATCAAAATCCTTTCCAGTTTAAGCACTACAGAGTGTCCATGATCGAAGTCAGTCGCGATGGCAAGACCTTGTGTACCAGACCCTTCGAACCTAACTTTGCTCAGAAGAATTACTTGAGATCGTACTTGTCCCTGTACGAAGCTACCGGACAACTAGGAACCAACACCAGTCACAGTATTTCGTACGAAGATTATGTAGGAGGTTACACTTTGTGGGCCTTTGATTTCACTCCAGACCAAGGCAGCGACGAGGGACATTTCCACCCTATAAAATCTGGTCAACTGCGTGTGGAACTTCAGTTTGCAGAAGCTTTCACCGAGACGATCAACGTCATCTTGTATGCCGAATTCGATAATACCATAGAAATCAACAGTTTGAAAGAAGTCATTCTAGACTATTAGAAACAATGGAAGACTCCTATCCCTCATTGAACGATAGAGAATCTTTGGACATGGAATGGGAGGATAGCGTGAAAACAGAACCCCAATACCAAGACAAAGAGAACGAGGTAGTGGTCACGTCCAGATGGCCAGAACAAGAACAACATTTAGTGTCCCGTTTTGCTAAACACCTGGCGGATACAATTACGGAATTGAGTAAGAAATATTGTTATGTATGTCAAAACGATCATCCCAGTCAAATTCAACACGATAAATGTATGATTATGAGTCAAGAAGAAAAATTGGACGAGTATCTGGACGACGCTTGGAGTCTCATCTCGGAAGAAACAGTGTTGCATGAGTGGTATAAAGGATAGCGTGATCATTCCTGCCCTCCACTGACTACTCTAGAGATCTATCGCATCGAAGCTCTCTTAGCCCAGAGTGCGGAGACAAGGCAAAGAAACGGCTACTTGACAGAGCGTTTCAAACAAAAAGTCAGAATTGAATTGATGACTTATCATTACCTGTGAAAAAAAAACAACACAACAAAAAAATGGATACCTAGGAACTTTATTACTTTTGAACAATAGTTCGTATACTGCTTCTTGGAATCCTGTCGTGTGCGCTAAAGATGAACTACCTCATCGCAAACCTCAAGACCATCAAGCTTATGTCATCAACACGGACGAAAGTCATCTCCCAGGAACTCACAGGGTTGCCGTCTACTTTCCTCAAGAGGATTGCGTGGAATATTTTGATTCGTATGGATTACACCCTTTGGAAGACTATATCATTGACTTTATGAGAAGAAATGCCCAGACGACACGATACAATAATGTGAAATTACAAGGCACAGATTCCATGGTGTGTGGACAATATTGTGTGTATTTTCTTCATCAACGCAGTCTTGGATATCCTTTAGAACATTAGTGACTTATTTTGATCGTCACTCTTCTAGAAATGATGAGAAAGTAGATCGATGGTTTTGTGACATTATGGCTATCTTTTGTCTTTAGCTAGGAAACGTAGTGTACATCAATGGCCTCATGACTTCCATCAATGGAAATCTCACATGATTTTACAATGTTGTCAACCTTGTCAAATATAATTTGTTTGATGTTATTGTTACTTGTTAGTAGTTAGTTGTTGGTTGAATAAAAAATGTTGTGTTTTGAAAAAAATGTGTCTGTTGTTTTTTTTTTCAAAAAGCACTGTGAATATATTGCTGTTTGACTTTCTCTCTATCCCTCACCATGACATTCGCTATCATAACGTTCCGACACTAAAACCGAGTAGGGATGTTTTCTATCACACTCCGCGTTTGAACCATATAAAGCGGGTTGGTGATAAAAAGGTAGGGCCCAGCCTGGGGCCAAGGGCCCAGCCCGGGGCTATAATCAGTCGCGAAGCACTCAGTGCATTGGCGACTTTAATCCATGGACACACACAGTCTGGTCATCCACTATTGACTTGTCAACCTATGAACATGCCTTCCAGACTAGCCAAGCTGAACGAAGCTTACGTCAATTTACATCGTGTCAGGCTAAACCTGATACCTAAGCCTGAAGAGATAGAGAATGTCAGGATGTTAGCCATAGCCCAAGACCTGATAGAAGAAGTCTTCAGAGAGGAAATCAAGAAAGAACAAGAAGAATGGACAGAGAAGTACAGACTTCAGGAGCAGAGAGAACAGCAACAACAACAACAGCAGCAGCAACAGCAGCAGCAGCAACAAGAACGAGACAGAGGTTTTGTCGACTGCCGTGTGGACACCAAAGAGTTCTCCTTCTCTTTCCGCAGAAGCAGACCGTATCGTATAGGAAAGCCTGCTGCCAGACGAGGACGCAATCTTAGACAGTAAAAAGAGATTGCCATCACTCCCGTCAACAAAAAAACCCAGCCCTTTTCAGGGCTACCCCAATACTCTAGAAAAGAGATACTAATTCAATTTGCCAAAACAAATTTGTGTTTGTGTCTTTAAAAAATAAATGGAAGTGTGTCTATAAGCACTTCGTTTCTTTTGCCAGTAAAAAAAATCCACCCTTTGTTTTCTTTGTCTTGTCAAATCGTGCATGTCTGTGTTTGTAATTAAAAAGTAAAAAAGTCAACGTGAGTGTTTCTTTTAGGTCCGCTCGTTTGATGTTTTGTGTTTGGTTATGGTAAGTTTTGGTGTCCGGGGATGTTTTCCTTCACGTTCGTGCTCCAGGAATATAAAGGAGAGCACTCGTCAGTCTGGCTACCATTGTTGACTAGTCAACTTAAAAAGAAGATGAGCAGACTACAAAAAACTGTTGGAACTCCAGATGCACCTGGAGCATGCCAGGCGTCTCCTGGATGAGCTGGCTATGGAGGCGGTACAGGAGGAAGCCAGGTTAAAAGAAGAGGAGAGAGAAAAGAAGAAGGAAGAAGAAAAAGAAAAGAAAAGAGGGATCCTGCCTTAACTCTTCATGAGACCTCAGTGTGAGGTCAAACCTGAGGTGAGGACACCTGCACAACCAGTACGGCCTCCTCAACCACATCCACAACAACAACGTCAGACACAACCTCTACCAAGAGCCGCTGTCCTCCAGACAGAAAACTGGGAGCAAGAGGCCTTGGAGGAGTTGGAGAGACAGCGACAAGAGTGGAAGCAGCAGCTTCAGCAAAATCATCCCCGGGTCTGGCATAGGAGAAGACAGAAGGAACAAGTCTTCACTATCCCTCAGATTGAAAACTGGGATAGTGAAGCCACTCAAGCTCCCTCTGCATTCCCAACCATACGCATCAATTGGGAGAATGATTGGAGCCGGGGATGCGTATGTGGGGCCAGAACTGATAGGTGCAACCATTAGTCAGGTGCAATTGGAGTTCCAAGAAAAAACAGCCCTTCTCAGGGCTAACCAAATCTCTAGAACATAGAGACTATTCAAGTTGCCAGTTGGTGTGAATGTAGAGTAGTGTGACTATAAACACTCACTCCTTTACTGTTGTGTGTGTGTGTGTGTGTGTGTGTGTGTGTGTGTGTGTGTGTGTGTGTGTGTGCGTGTGTGTGTGTGTGTGTGTGTTTGCATTTGCGTTCGTTGGTGTGGATAGTATATGTGCTTGTGTTTTATGCATTCACGTCCGTTGGTGTGGATAGTATAGTGTGTATGTTTTATGCATTCTCGTTCGTTGATGTGGATAGTAGGTATGGAATGTTTATGCATTCTCGTTCGTTGGTGTGGATAGTAAATAGATGTGTGTTTTATGCTTTCTCATTCGTTTGTGAGGATAGTAAATATGGTATGTTTTATGCATTCTCGTCCGTTGGTGTGGATAGTAAATAGGTGTGTGTTTTATGCTTTCTCGTTCGTTGGTGAGGATAGTAAATATGGTATGTTTTATGCATTCGCGTCCGTTGGTATGGATAGTAAATAGGTGTGTGTTTTATGCATTCGCGTTCGTGGTGTGGATAGTAGCTATATGAAGTGAGTGTAAGGGATGTTTTCGTTCACGTCCGTGCTTGAAGTATATAAAAGCATAGCGTTCGTCATTCGCGCCATTCAACGCTGAATATAAAAAAATGGCTAGCAACATGGAGAGAATGATAAGATTGCAGGAGGTGGTAGACACACTAGGCATGGTGGAGGAGATGTTACTTAGAATGCAGCTTGGGGCTTATAGCCCGCACAGATTGGCTATGGAAATCAACAATTTAAAGAGAGGAAAGGAGATATTAAATGAGATGATTAGAATTGAAAAGGACGAAAAGGAAGATTTAGAAGACAAAAGGAGGATGAGGGAGTGGAACGAAAATATAGAAAAGGAGGAGGAAAATGAAAAATGGAAGAAACAGGAAAAGGAGGAGGAGAAGGAAAAACAGGAGGAGGAAAAGAATGAGACGAAGAAAAAAAGTGTAGGACAGAAAATAAGAAGTTGGTAGGGGAATAGAAGAACTTAGAAGAAGACAAAGAAGAAAACCAAAGGCCCTTTTCAGGGCCACTCCACTGCCTCGAAAAGATTTATTCTTTCTTGCCTAAAAAAATTTATTCGATTGTATAATTTATCTTTTAACTCACAAAAACATTATTCTCTTATCTAAAATTTTTTTAGTCAGTTGTATAATTTGGGTATAATATTATAATATCCACAAACACGAACGCGAATGATTCAAACTTTATATAGAAATGACACAGGTGGCATGACGTCACGGTCCTTGCTACATTGTTGCAACTGTCCAGTACCGTGACGTCACCCTACCTGTGCCATTCCTCTTGTCGCTATAAAAAATTCCCATTGTCCCTATACAGTCCCAGGGTGTGCTAATCGCTATACAAAATTCCCATTGTCCCCATACTATCCCAGGGTGATTTTTTGTCCCCATAAATCGTGTCCCCATACTATCCCAGGGGGATCTGTAACGCTAATTCCCATTGTCCCTATACTATCCCACTACACTACTCACACACTTATTAGTGCAACTCCTGGAGCTTGTCCTAAAACTCAATAACTTGGAATTTAATGAAGAAAATTACCTCCAAATCAATGGAACCTCACTGGGTACAAAAATTGCCCCTTCGTATGCTAATATTTTTTATGGGAAAACTGGAGGGTCAACTTTTAGCGTCGGTGCAACTTACACCATACCAGTGGGTACGTTTTATCGATGATATAGAAATGAAGTGGCAACATGGAAGAGAAAGTCTGGATGATTTCATATCAAAGGCAAACAACTTCCATCCTTCAATAAAATTCACGGCAGAAGTCTCCAACTCCAACCACGTTTTCCTGGACACAACAACCAGACTGGTAGAAAACAAACTCCATACAGACATCTACTCGAAACCAACCGACAAACACGAGTATCTCCTCCCAACCAGCTGTCATCCAAAACACTGCATTAGGAACATCCCATATAGCCAGGTACTGAAGATACGCAGAATTTGCTCCGACGATGAAACATTCCTAAAAAGGTCTGAAGAGCTATCTAAACATTTAATTTACCGAGGCTACCACAAAGACCTGATTGTGGAGGCAACCCAAAGGGCAAAACAAACAAACCGCGATGACCTACTCAAATACGAAAAGATGGTAAAGGCTGATAGGATACCACTTATCCTGACCTACCATCCAGATAACCCCAAAGTAGGTAAAATCATCAGGAAACACTGGCCCTCGTGGAATCGTCGGACGCCTCGTGGAATCGTCGGACGCACTAAAGTTAATCCTCCCGAACAAACCTGTAGTAGCCTACCGGAGACCAAAAACCCTCAAGGACATCCTAGTCAGGGCGAAGCTAATGCCAATCACTAATCAAGACCACCCTAGTCAATCTGGCCCCTGTGGCAATAAAAGGTACAAAACTTGTCAACATATGATAGAGACCAGGACATTTTTCAGCACAGTGACTGGAGAAAAACTAAACATACATGGTCCAAACAAAACGTGCAAAACAGAGAATGTAATTTATCTCATCACATGAAAGATCAGCCTTCAGTATCTCGGAGAAACTGAAAAGCTACGCAAAAGGATCAACCTTCATAGATCTGATTGGATGACAAAGAAGCTGTACAGAAGCCCGGTCGCAGAACACTTCTCCTCCACTGGCCATACTTTCAGTGATATAACACTTATTGCAATTGCTCACAACCCCAACTGGAGTTCCGAAACCAGGAAAGAAAAGGAATCTTACTGGATACGCAGCCTTAGAACATTGAAACCAAGCGGTTTAAACCAAGAAGACTAGAAAAAAGACAGCCATGCACAAATAAAATTATCTTTTGCAGCCGACACATTTTCTTTTAAATAATTCTCTAAATTTGCTTAATAGCCTATAATTACTACTATAACAATGAAATATCTGGGATATAATTTGCGCTTACATAAATTTACATATAATAACAGATGTCGTTATGGCTCATCGATTTCTAGGTCAATAAAAATATTTTCCAGCATCCGCAACATGTTGAAATAAACTAGTTGAAATATAATAAATTTAAAGGTTTAATTCCTATAGAAACAGCCATGTAAAGTTTTGCAAACACAACGATTTTTCTGTTTTATTTGTTTGTCTTGTCTGTGTTTTGTATTTACCTTTGCAAAGGACTTATTAAGAGTGGAAAGCGCTCAGGCTGTTCGTTGTCAGCTTATTGCACTTATTTTAATCCCTGACACACGTGATCCCTTGCTGGATCCAGTGCACTTGAAAGGACTGTTATTTGCCATATGATTTGTATTCTCTCTCTCTCTCTCTCTCTCTCTCTCTCTCTCTCTCTCTCTCTCTCTCTCTCATCAGGGGTGTACATAAAGTATTTGGCACCCGGGGTAGATCCTTCCTTTGGCACCCCCACAAATAATTTTAACATGTAAGCACACAGAAAAAATATATTATGTTTGCAAGTAGATTTTTAAACATATATATATATATATATATATATATATATATATATATATATATATATATATATATATATGCACGCGTGTGTGTGTGTGTGTTTTGTGATTGAAAGGGGGGGGGGAAACAATGAATACTTAATTCTATAATATATAACTTTCCAAACGATACCTTTTCTTGTCAAATCGTTGTATATATCATTTAAAATAGCTTTCAAAATTCTTTGTGTAAAAAGAGATCTTTATTTTTATTACGTAAAGTCTCATGTGCTGCATCCTGTCCGCTATATTCCATTACGACTAAGCACACATCACCAAAAAATGATGCTACTGAGTCGGTGTTATATGCACTCGTGTGTAGCAGACACACTCGCATGACGACCTAGTAATTAGAAATCAAGGTATATTATAGGATTAATGATAGAGAATTATAAATACACACCAGACAGAACGGAAAGTGCTCTCCCTGCTATCCTCAGTTGTATGATTTTTTGGTGATGTATCAAGCATTCTCCTATAGAATCCAGGGATTGCACTTTCCGTAGAAACCAGGGATACCACTTTCCGTTCGGTCTGGTGTATATTTACAATTCTCGATAAATATAGAAAAGTAGCAGATATTGGTTGAGTTAAAATATATTTTATCCTCGTCTGTGAGCATCATAAATCTTCTGTCGTAATTTCTATACACTAGTTTTGCAATTTTACCCCCCGCATCGTAAAATACTTTAACATAATAGGTACCTCTGTATATCATCGATTGATATCCCTTGTTGGCTTGATATGAATTATAAAGAAAATACAGATGGAATTTGTTCTGTTGTTTTGATTATCCAGGGTATGTCATACTGTCGAGTATTTTATGTAATTTTGACAGAATGATACTTTCAAGATAACATTAAATAACATACAAAACTTTTAAATGGCGTTGATAGTACTTAAATTGTGCAACTGAACCATCTTCAAGCATTTACTTTTGTGTTCTGATAATTTGACCAGTTTCTTGAAGAAAAAAAATTCAAATATCCCATTTACAGATATTCTTTTTTCCTATTGATAATGATTATTTTTCTATGATGACATTAACTTTTTAAAAATCTGTTATATCAGCCTTATGATCTTATCCTTAACATAGACGTTACAACACCACAAAGAAAAATGTTCAACATACTAGCGTGGTTTTCTCTATTTCAGTTTAGGGTGAAAAATATACGAGTGAACCAATGAGTTATATATTTTATTTTTTTCAAACCCCACTTCCCTGTTTTGCCGGGTTAGTATTTTCTACTTAATGCTATAGTCGTCATACACAATATGTTCTAACCTAAAAATTATGAGTGCCCCAAACATAAACCATATATATATATATGTGTGTGTGTGTGTGTGTGTGTGTGTGTGTGTGTGTGTGTGTGTGTGTGTACTGTTGTTGCTCACATGTATACTGCTCTTACCCATATGCATACTACTCTTGCCATGTTGTATACTACTGTTGACTATATGTATAATACTGTTGCCTATATGCATACTAATATTGCCTATATACACACTATTGTTACCCAGTTGTATACTACTGTTGTCAGACCGCCTCGGATGCGGGAGGTCGTGGGTTCGATCTCCGGCCGAGTCATACCAAAGACTTACAAAAATGGTACTAACAGCTGCCTCGCTTGACGCTCGGCATTAATAGGTTAGTGTTAGGACTGGTCGGTCTGGTGTCAGGATAATGTGACTGGGTGGGACATCATGCAACATGTCTGCGGCATAATGCCCCAATGCTAGACATCACTATAAAACTGCTTCCACACTGCACACATCGTAGCGATATGACTGAAAAATTGTTAAAGCTACGTCAAAAATCCAAATTACACACACACACACACACACACACACACACACACACACAC
>JAECUM010033061.1:0-20557 GCA_016617855.1 Megalonaias nervosa | reverse complement strand
GTCGGTGGTTCTTTCCGCGGATTTCCCGGTTTCTTCCTCCACCATTAATACTGGCCGCCATGTATAGCCTATCGTGTGCTGAAAAATGGCGTTAAGCCCCACAACAACAACTGGATCTACCCGGAAACAAAACAAATTATATCATGCATCTGAGTTTAAAATTGAGCACTACTTTGTGTCAAATGTCAAAACCAAGTATTCTTGAAATGCTTTTGGAAGTATGAAATTATATATTAAAGATTGGCTTTTTAACTTGAAGTACAAATGATTTTTTTCAGCCCAAGAAAACTGAAAACCATTACATGTTTTTACTTGTTTTTATATCCATATGTTTACGCGTCTGTTCATTGATGAGTCTATAAAAGAACAACAAAGATGGTTGCAATTTCAATGCTTTATTTGAAGAAGAAAGGGGAAAAGTCACGAATTCGGTTTCGTGCGGTTGACATGCCCAACAGAATGTGATGTATTAGGATATCCTAACGCACAAAATGAGATGTGCCTTCATAATTATGGGAAGGACAATGCTGTTTAGTGCTGGTTTACGTGGCTAGGAATCAAAATGGCGGATACGAAAGTGCACACGTTTTATGATGTCACGTGAAAACAACGGATAGGTAATAGCTATTATCACTGGCTGAGTCTTGTCAATGAACATGACTCGCTCATACAAGAACTTTATTAAATTTTATTAAAGCAGGGGCTGAGTTGAACATTGGAGAATTACACTATTAGCACATCTTACTAACATCATTAGACCAATAGGGGCATGTATATTTTACAAACACAATTTCTAGTTATCTGCTGTCATTGTTGTATATTTGTAAATTCTGATACGCAGACTTACCACATTTTCATTGGAGTATTCAGACCAGAAAACAGTCTCAGTTTCATTGCCACGTGTGAGGACCTGCTGTTCAAGTCTCTCATTCTATTTCACTTAATGTTTTTTTTGTGTAAGTTTTGACAACAACATTCTATCAAATAAATAATTATCAGTAAGCATTTTCTTCACCAGTTGGAAAGTAGGGGATAAAGTTTTTACGCCCAAAAACCTCTGAGAGCATAATGACGTTTTACTTCTTGACCTATGAAAACTAATTAAAATACAATTTCATATCATTAAATACACTATCATTTATGTTAATTTAATTAATATTGAGTGATTGACCTTTGTCAGTAATTGAGGGTAAGAGCTGGCTAATGTTTTTTTTGGGAGGGGGTGTTTTAAACAACATTGTCTGTGATTTTAGATTATATTTTAAGATCATTATTACTTGGAGGTAAACATGATTATTTGGATTTGAGTCCAATGTCTAATTTCTTGTAGAAATTAAGAATGTTCGAGAAGCAACTTATTTACTTATTTGATACGAAATTGACCTTCATCCTGGTTCTGTTATTGTTTCTTAGTTTTTTAATAAATAAGATTTGTTTACTTCAAAATTACTCATTACATATCTGTACTTCAGTCTTAGTGGAATCAATTTTATTTGTGTTCAGAGGATTTATTTATTTAAATTATTTATTGGAATCACAAAGTGCTCATTGACTTAGAACTAAATCACTATTTTGAATTATTCTGAATTCTTTCAAAAATATTTTGGTTTATATTGTGTGAGAAAAAATTGTACTGACCAGCAATCAAAATAGACTATGGAGGCGATATTGGTTATGCAATGCAAACCAGGACACTTGACCAAAGAGATGACAGATGACCAGCTTGACATCATCAAGAGAGCATACTGTACCTCCTTTGGACTTTCTAATAACTTTTGTTCTATATCACATGCAGCCGAATCAAACACGCCTAAGTTCTCTAAGGGTATGTCTTGTGGATTGTAGCCAGCAGCATTTCCTATTGAGATCCCTAGTCTCGGTTGTATCTGTGCAGGTGATCATCAAGATAGGATTCTATGCCCATTTAGGGCCTTATGGCTCTTTCCATTTAGCCACTTTAGAAGACAAAAAGTTTGGAAGCAATCTCTTCCTAGCCCAAATAAAAAGTATGTATGGTTCTAGTTACTGACTGACCCTTTTTTTTCCTGCTCACCCTTGAATTGTTATAGAAATTTTGAAGAAAAAAATTAAGGAGAAAAAAAAAAAAAAATAACAAGGGGATGTAGCTATGATTGAAGTTAAATTCAGACTGTAAATGAGGCTTATTATCTGCTTTACGTTTCATTCGAATCCGTCCAGACAAAAAAAAAAAAAAAAAATAACATTGTGCTGATCTACCTACCCTACTTTTTTTCCGGGTAACCAGAACCACACTTATTTTTTTATGTGACCCTACCAGTTAAGGGTTTAGCTGATGTTTTGGCATCCACCTTTTCTAGTTGGACTGACCTCACTACAGATCCCTCTTTGACAGGAGTTTTTCCTTTATGAAAATTAAGGCCCATGAAGTTAGGGGCTGTCATTGCTTCCTGGCCTATTTTAAGAATTCTTCATTGCCGGATGTTATGAGGGCTGTGTTTTGCCAGTCACACACTACTTTCTCATCCTTTTACCTTTCATCTTGGGGCCCCGAGTGGCCAAGTGGCCTGAAGCACTCACCGTTACAGATCACTGCCATCTCACCTATGTCTACATGGGTTCGAGTCTTGGGTTCTGCCAATGTGGGTATGTGAGAAATCTTGCAAGTAGCTTCTCGTGAGTCAGTGGTTTTTTTTCCAGGGTTTTCCCGGGTTCTTCCTCCACCATTTATATTGGCCACCATGTATAGCCTATCTTGTGCTGAAAAAGGGCATTAAACCCTACAACAAATACAACAACAAAAACAACAACCACCTTTCGTCTTTGGCACACCAGAGCAAAGGCATTTTCTCATTGAGCCCAATAATAAAGTCCAAAATGACCTCAGTAAATGATAGATCCACTCTGTATGTTCGGGACATTAAGTGCATCGAGTCTACAAATGATATTTCTTGCTGTGAAAGATGTCATTAAATGTGGCTACTAAAGAAGGAAATTTTTTGGAATTTTATAATAAATGAGTGTTAATACATGTGGTTGTTGACAGTGGAAGCTATGGCTTTTGCTAGTGATTTGGAATAATAATTTTCAGGTTTTTCGGAGGACAGGATTGATATATAGTGTTGATTGATGATATATAGCGTTGACAGTGACACTGAATTATCATCTTTGTCAGATAACTTGTTTTTCAAATATCACCAACAGCAACTTAAGAACTAGTAGAACATAATGACCAGTTAAACAATTATAAATATCTGACATTTGTATAAATTAATGACAGACAAATTAGTGTTGCAATAGTAAATTCATGGATTTTTTTCTTCAATCTTGATGAAGTCAGTAAGATGAAAGAATCTCAGCGAAAAAAGATTGTTATAGCTTTTACATATGCATCGTTTTAGTATATAAATCAGTCATTTATAAGAAAAATAACGCAAAACAATTGGCCTATATCCCCAAATCATCAGCCAAATAGTTCTCAATGGTTGCATCAGCATCAGGCTCTTGTAGTCAGCCCACAAATCGGCTGCAGACTGACCTTTGCACCTAGGCAGCAAGTCATTACAGCACTATTGTCACTATTGCAAGATCCCCTCTTCCCACCCTTCTCTGATGTTCCAAGTTTAGTCTTGGTCCAAGTCAAGGAGGAGAATGTATTTGACATTGGCCTATGACTAGGGAATCAGACTGGGTCTGTGTTCTTTCTGTTTTAATACTTCTCATCTAATCAGAAGTGTATATTTGTGTATGGTATGATGTGAAAAACTACCAACCAAACAGGACATGGTCAGATATGCTTCTTTCAAAGTTGTTGTAACCAAGTCAGCTCATGGCAGTTCATTTGTCACTATTTTAAAATGGGGATATTTCAAGTTTGTCCCCAGTATGTTGGTGTGTATTCTCATGGATCTCCCCATTTATTACATTTACAGATGCACACACACACACACACACATGCACTTGAAAACTCATACAGTTACAAAAATAAATGCATGTAGGATCTTATTTGCCAGCTCAAAGAAAGTCTTACAGTTCAGACTTCTCCCTCTCCTTGCAGGGAGAAGTCTTACATTTCTGACCTAGTTAGAACCTTCTTGTACCATGATATACTAAAAAGTTCATGTCTCAGATGCATAAGCAGAAAGCTATATGGCAATAATATCATTGGCAGGTGATACACTGTTCCATAGGACATTGTTTTGTACATTATTGGAGCTGCCCTTTATATAAACAAGTCCCATATTACTCTTGTCATTTCAGTTCTTGTGACTGCATTTGGATTGGCTGGAACTGGATCTAGTACAATTCTTGATCCATCACTGAATCTGGCAGAGTTGCCTCCTCCTGATGCTGATCAGATCAATCCCAGTCCCCCAACTTTCAATAATCCAGCATGGCTTCTACAGAACCCTGTCATCCAGAAACTGTGCCATCATCCCCAGGATCTACAGGGACTGGAGGGTAAGGATATGGTCACATATTCGTGTCTGCCAGCAGTGCATTTTGGATAAAGGGAGGTCATTTTGTGATCTGTATTCCCCATTTTGTTGGTATTTATTGACTTACATAAAGTGCTGTTGATCAATCTAAAGTGTGAATCATTATTTATGAACAGTATGCTCAATTCGCCAGTAACCATGTCCTTTAAATCCCTGATCATTACATTTTCCACACAATATACTGCTAAGTTGCATGTGAATGCAACACACTTTTTTGGCCAATACTTGGTCACTGTATTTGTTTCAGGGATAACTTTAAGCTGTAAATAATGGATCAGAAGCAAGTTCTCATCAAACTTTTATTAGACCTAAACACCCTTGAACCTATCTTGGCATTATTCAAATTTACAGTTTTACCCACTTATATCTACAACACTTATGTCAACAAACCACCTATGTAGATGAAAATACCAAGTCCTGGTTCCGTGGTCTATTTTTAATACAAAATTTTTCATGGTTATGTCGATGTTGAGATAGCAAAATAACTGCACATGTTGAGAGAAGCCCTTGGTCACAGCTTGAACAAGTTCTTTGTTTTCTTATCATTTATGCCCACAAGCTGCCAATTCCCACTCGTACTTTGCTCCACAGCTATTTGATGTTGCCCCCAGGCTTTGATGATGCTGCCACAAATGAGTATAGGTCTTGGTCCTCAGAAGTTTGTTTTTGTGGTGACTTCAAGAGCTGCATCCATCCTCAAAACAAACCTTCTACAATCTTTTATTAAAACAATGCACCCTTCATCACAAGAAGTCAGCACCTCACTTGTATAAAAGCAATGAAATCTGATTGAATATATTGTGTCATGCAGGTTATCGGGGTGGGGTTTGCCTCAGGTTACATTTGTCGTCTCAGTCAGCCCAAAATTTAAGCCAAGTTTACTACATGTATCATGTAAATACCAACTAAATGGCCAAGTGCTGCTCGTGACAATATATATCTTAGTTAACTGTTAGTGATGTGTTGGTTGACAGTGGATATACACTACATAAATGATGGCTAACATTTTTTAATATGTTTATACACTGTATATATTTCCTAATGGGATATGACTAATTGTGACCTATACCCAAATTCGTGGCTTTTTCATGCCCATGTAATGTGTAGTTGTATAACACAAAAGTAACACAATGTAAGTTGTTAATAAGTGTGTTTCAAACTGGTTATGTCTTTATTTAATCAAAATTTCCATTGTTTATTTTCTCAAGGTGTAAATCCTATGCACTGAGGACAAGTTACCCATTACGGATGAATTTCACTTGTCTACTAAATTTTGATTTTTGTTTCACCCCCCCCACCACTTATCTCAACATCTGCTTATGTTGACAGTATTACTTCAGTCCTGAGGATGACGAGATAAATGGGTAGTACTATATTGTAAACCCAGCGCCAGTGTATTTATTGTCTCAGGACTTGAATCATTTGACAAAATTTGGGTCCTTCTAGCCAATGGCTAAACCTGTGTTAAACACTGTATTTTAATTATGTATGTGTGTTCATAAAATGTGTCACCAAGTAAATTAAATAAAAATTTTCATTCCTACTTTTTCTGTTTCTTCAGTGTTGGACCCTGCAAACAACTTAAATTTGCAGATGCTGTCTAAAGTGAAAGTTGACATATCATCTGCCTACCTGTCATAACGTGAGTCCAAAGCCCCTGACACTGTCACATTGAGAAAAACTCGTGCATGCCTGTAACATGTAGTATGTATAGGGTAAAGAGTCCTGCTTAAAACCCCAGTAAAGCTATACCCAGTTTTTACGGCTGATTGTCATCAAGACATTTAAAAGATATGGCGGTAGGTAGACAAAAACAACCACTAAAACATACTATTTCATTGCTTGACAGTAACTAGGGTGATGTGTTGAGTCCAATGAAGACAACTGTGATGGAGCACATTTGGTTAATTTTTTTATAAAGTTAAGACAGTGGAAAAACCCAATTTGTTTGAACCTGTAGTAAATCAAAGAGATGAAAAAGAACATAAGTTACTACATATTACTGATTTCAGTGAGAATCTTGAAGCCCTCTGGAGTGTATGACATAACTGACATAGCAGCACCATCTGTTTGTGACATCAGGACAAACCAGAACACATTTGAAACTTTGAACTGAAGGTTCAGATTTATTCTCTTTATTATTATTCGTTATCTTAATTTTGTTAGAATACCAGCTGTTAATTGACCCATACTTTTCAGTTTGATTTTAGCCATGAAATAGAGTGGTTGAAAGACAAAAACAAGCACACACACACACACATTTACTCCATTAATCTGTGTTGGTAAAAAGATTGTGCTAACACATGTACTAGACAGTGGCATATATTACTGCTGCATAACCTGTAAGATCTCCATAAAGCTTGAAAAAATGATGTCACCACCCCCACCCGATGAAATGGACAGTCCCAAATGTGATGTATATTTGCCTTTTGCTGTAGGGCAGGGGCATCTAACCTTTCTTTGGCAGGGGGCCAAAAGGGATAAAATACTTAAGGTTGTGGGCCATATGAGCAAGAACAGTTCCTTATCATTAATTATGCATATTAATTAAAATGAATATTTTCAAAATGACTGCCTACATGGCAATGGATGTTCAGTATGAAGAACTGGGCCACATGCGGCCCATGAGCAGCGGCAGGTTTGACAATCCTGCCAACAAGCATATCTCAAGGACAAACTGCATTGGATACAGTTCTAACAGTGCTAACATTATGGCCAGCACAAACAACTTGGGGTTCTGACCAGGATTCACACAGACAATTCAGAAGGGAAGTTTGCACACTACTTGTTACAACTTTATGGTCTTGAACTTAGTAACAGAAGAGAACGAAAACCTGCAAGTTTAGTAAGATTCAACAAATATTTTTTCCTAACCTACAAAGTGAAAATTCTAAAAAAACTGCAGTATTGTGAATTAAATTCCAGATAATCCCATAAGGTCTATCCAAAAGAATCAAGTGTTCTGAATGAATTCCAGTGGTGCTTTGAATAAATTACAATCTTGAATGTGCTGATGTGCCAACAATCTTGAGGTACTTAGTAATATAATCCAAAATGTCCTTGAATAAATTCACAATAATCCAAAAATAGTGATTTTGTCTAAAAGTCCATAAGCACTCTGTAATTCCAATGAATAATTTAGATAAGTAAATCTTTTCATATTTCAAATGAACACAGCTAAAAGTCTGATTCCACTGCAGATGTTAAGGTTGGAATGAATAATTCTGATGTAAGTAACTTTATATATCTCCCCACTAGACCTGTGTTGCAATAACCATTTTCTGAAAATATTCTGTCCTAATGGAAAATTACTCCAAACTGTAAACAAAATCAGGTCTGCTTAGTACTTAAATTTTAACGAATCAATCTGACAAATTTCAGGTAGACCATGAATTTCTAAAGAGAAAATCCATGTCCTGAACTCTAATCCTAGTAAACATGTTTACAAATATAATCTTTAAAGTTGTCTAAACTCATGGACAAAAGTTAGCTATGTAACATGTTGTGTACAAAATAACCCTTAATCTACAGTCATGAAGAAAAAGTTAAACACATTTCATACATATACATAACACATCTCCTCATAAAGAAAGAGAAAGCTTTCTTTTACATATTATTCAGACACACATATAATTAAAATTACATATTATCATGTCTTATGAATGATACAACATATAAAAAAATAAAGTAATAAAGTGTTTCTTTACACTTGAAAGTGCATCTGCAATTAGATTATCTTTTTCCTTGATGTGCCTAATGTCACTGTTGTTGTTGTTGTTGTTGTTGTTGTTGTGGGGCTTAACGCCATTTTTCAGCACACGATAGGCTATACATGGCGGCCAGTATTAATGGTGGAGGAAGAAACCAGGAAATCCCCGGAAAGAACCACCGACCCACGAGAAGCTACTGGCAAGCTTTCTCACATATCCACATTTGCCGAATCCTAGACTCGAACCCACGCAGACAGAGGTGAGATGGCAGTGATCCGTAACGGAAAGCGCTTTAGACCACTCGGCCACTCGGGGCCCCGTCACTGTTGTATTCCTGAAACATCAAATTCAACCTCTGTCATCTCAGATTTTTGTTTTTCAATTTCTTGATGAAAGTAAGGGGGTTGTGATCACTGAATACAATATTTGGAGAAGGAGCTGAACTAATATATACACTTTAAAGTTTTGAAAAGCTAGTATCAAAGCCAAATATTTCTTCTAAATTTTAGAATAATTTCTCTGGTGCTTGTTTAATTGTTTAGAAAATAGCACACTGGATTATCCACACCATTTGTGTCTTCTTCAGTCAATACACCACCAACTCCTACATTGCTTGCATCAACAGACATTTTAAATGATCGGCTGAAATCTGGAGCTGAAGGAAATGGTACACTGTCATATCCTTTAATTATCAAAGTCTCCTGACATTTGTCAGACCAATGACAATTTTATTTCTTACTCAACAAATTGGTCATTGTTTCAGCAGTTACAGAAAAATTTGAAAAAAAGTTTCACATAATTTACATCCATACCCAAATGTTGCATTAGTTGCTTTTTACTGATAGGCAAAGGGATTTCAGAGATAAGCATGACTTTAATTTCTCTAGTTTTAACTTGACCGTATCCCACAATATGTCCTAAAACTGCAATACAAGCATGACAAAACTCTTTACTTAAATTGTTAAATTTCCATCATTGAGTCAATCAAAGAATTTCCAATGTTTGATCTTTCCAGGTTTCATTGCAGATGATGACATTATTGATGTATGTGTCACAGTTATCTGGATCAGATATTGTTCATTAAATACTGGAAAGTTACGTAGAAATTTTCATACCAGTTGGTATCACTTTATATTGTGAACTCCATCTTTAATTGCAAATGCAGGAATTTCTTTTGCTCTTTTATTGAGTGGAATTTGCCAGAATCCTTTCAAAAGGTCAGACTTGGTGACATATTTTGCATTTCCAATTTGTCAATGCAGTCATTGACTTTTGGTATTGGAATTAATCTGTTTTGTTGACATTGTTCACATTTCTCTAGCCAGTACACATACGGAAAGTGTTATCAGAAAACATGGTGAACTCCAGTTACTTTTGCTTGGTTCAATAAAATTATTCTCCAGCAAATTCTAAAATCTCATACTGTTAATGATAACAAATTCTAAAATTTTTTTTTTGAAACATACCTGCTTTAGAAGATTCATCCTGTATTAGGATGCCGTTTCACAGGTGTACAATCTACAACTTCATGGTCTTGATAGGTTTTATTTGTTCATATTGGAACATCTGGGAACAAGTGTTCATATTCACATAAAATCTGTTTTAATTCACTCTTTTTATTGTGGCATTAAATGTGAAAGCTTCTGGTCTAGATTATTTGATATCTCTAAATTCCAAAGATTGATTAAACCAAAGTCACTACAGTCCAATTGCATGCCATCATTAAAATTATCACAGTGTGGGACAGGTACGCCTAAATTGATTGAAGACTACATGTGACAAGGCTCTCTCATTCAATATACTCCTTTTTCCATATTGATATAGCAAAGTTGTTTCTGTTTTTGCTGCTCATACTGTTAATGATAACAATTTAACTCAGTTACTTTCTTTTCAATTGTAAAAAGACCATAATACTTAGCCTGAAGAGGACTTTGAGGTATGGGCAAGGGAGCCAGAACACTATCACCAGGCTAAAAACTTCATTACTTTTCTAGTTCTGTCATACCCAGACCTGTTTTACCTCTATGGATTCTCTGTATTTTGTACATAAGAAGCTCGAAAAGTACTGACTACTGATTGTTTAGGCAAGGCTATGGAGAACAGCCAAATCTGCAAGTAATTGCATCTTCTAGCATTTCTTTCCAGTTCTAAATGTTCTTTACATTTAAAAACAACTTATTGGATCAAAGTCAGAGAAGTGCTTATTCATTGGTTCTTGCACAAACAGGTAAGAAGTCTGCAGGCATTGAAGAGAATTAGTTGGCAGATGTTTTCAAAATGGTGGACCAACATGGTGTGAGAAGAAAATTGGATCAAGTTGAAAAGTTGAATGCTAGCAAGAAGTTTGTAATGATTTATAGAGATATTTAATAATAATAATAATAATAATAATAATAATAATGAGGACTTTGCATAGTGCCTAATCTGTAAAAGCTCTAAGCGCTTTACAATATTAGACAACACCTACAACATAAAAAAAACTTATATAATGATATGATTATAAAAAACAAACACCATGAAATTAGAAAACAGAAAACATGCTGTAAATATTTAAGGTAAGGAAACATTATTAGGTCTTTTAAGTTTGTTCTTGCAGTTGAAATAGGTGAGTTTTAAGAGCGCTCTTGAATGAGATCACTGTGTCTTTGTGTCTAAGTTCAGTGGGCAATTCATTCCACATTGCTGGGCCCTGGTATGCAAAAGAACGTTTTCCATATGACTTCGTTTTCATAGTTGGAATAATGAGTATACGATTATTTGGCCGTTTACAAAACTGATTAACAAAAAGAGTCCATTATGTTCACTGTGCTGTGTGCGAATCAAGTTTTTGAGTTGCACATGTTGGTACAAGTGATGTAAGAAGACATGTTGAGTGCAAATCCAACAAGAAATAGACCAAAATAAAAGCCATAAACAAGTCTGTCCTCAGTTGGACTGTGGAAATGCACATTATCCCAGTTGAAGTGGTGATGCGTGAGCTTTCGGCTAAGTTAAATTTGCCATTGAAACAGCCGATTCATTAAGCATTAAAATGTTTCTGACAGCAAAATTGCAACAGGGAAGGTAAACTGCAGGTACTCCCGAGATATGCAAACTGCAACATACGTAAACTCACAGATATATAATGAACCGTAAAAATGCGGATAGATTGTTTTTTAATCCTTGAAACAAGTGCACCCACAGTATATGGTTCTGCTTCTCCTCTCATTTCTGTTACATTTTTCATAATCTTAAGGATTTTTATCGTGTCATATTCAAGTTTCCCATCACCATGATGTCAAAGCCACAAGTAGCCTAGTAAAACTCAACTTACATTAAAACCTTCTTACAGAATTTGCTGTCGAGACAGTTCACTTTAAAAACTTGAAACACATTTTACAGTTTGTTGGTACATGAATACTGATGACCTCATCTTTTTTTCAAGGACAGAGGCAAATTTTATCAGTAAAAACTGGCATACCGGGGTAAAAAAAACCTCTGATGATCTACAAAAGTGATAGATTTTCATGCAGAATTTTGGTCAGTTACATGTTGCTTCTAGTTGAAGTCAACACTAACAAAAGAAAATACTTATTTAAAAAATCAGTGCAGTCTTAAATGTAGATATACTTAAGTTGGCCTAGATGTTGGTCAGCATAAGAAAACTATTGCCTTGCTGAGGTTACCAAAGGGATGAGGCTATTCCCAGGGAAATAAAAACAACTTTAAACGACTGACATTGTTACAGTAACTTAAGTGTTGTAAAAATTGTGTGACTTGTTACTTAAGCTTGTGTATTTCATTATTAAACACAATAAATATATTTCTGGATGAAGCTTTTGTTATTGTTGGACTAGTACGCTTCATAGCTATACTACTGACATTAGTTGAAAACTATGAACAGTCTGCTTTTGGACTACTGATGGAGCTGGGAAGGGGTAAAAGGTTTGGTCATACCTAAACTTCATTTTTGACAGAGTAAAGTGAAGATTAGTTCTTGCTACTTCACAAGCCTTTCACAATTTGAATCAAAGACAAAGTAGAAAAGGTAGTATGAATTTGTTTATCAACATGTATAGCTTAAATTCATTGTGACATGACAGTGCATGACATTCAGTCCAGATTTTACTGGCTAACAACTTAAGATTGATCTCTTCCAAAACACTTCCACATACTTTAACATTGATTTAGATATATATACTTCTTGGGGGTGTAAATAATGACCTTCCAAAGGAATGTGGATATATGAGGATACATATAAAGTGAATAATTGCCTTTAAGAGGTATGTTGAATCAAACTAAAAAATGACACCTGTGACTGATGTTGAACATATATATCACCCAAATGACTTTTATTATAGACTTTTATTGCAAAAAGATATCTCTATGACCATTATTGAATGCTGTTGCAATTTTGTGTTTGAAGTTCATTTATTTTAATCTAGGCTGTGAATTACTCGATTTTTCAGGAGAAATAATTTTAATATCTCATTGGAGGGGAATACCAAAAATATTTTTTAACTGCCCTGTCAGTATATATCATTAACATCATACTCAAGAACTTTGAGCTGATTTTAGTTGCCTGTTTAGTCTAGTGGTAAGTATGGCTGTCTCACATGCAAAGAAATCCCACATTGTGTATATACTTTTTTCTTCATTTTTTTTTTAAAAGAAATTTTATGTATTGTTTTACCTTGAATCATGAAGTAGAATTGTTACTACTGATATTTTCTTTGTGAATGTACACAAAACAGTCTGACATAAATGGTAACCCAGAAATTGCATGGGATCTGCTAATTCAGTCTGTTATAGATATTGCTAGCCAATGCATTTAGCGTAAAATAATAATATTTTCATGCTCCAAATGAGTACTAACATATATTTCATCTCATGGGTGAAAATCTAGATTTTTTTCACCCACTCAGTGAAATAAATCTGTTATTTTCCTGTTTCAAGCAAATATCCTCTATTCACGTTTTAATTAGGAGATTATATTTACAGAAAAATAACAGCACATTGAAATATTATAGACATGTCTGCCCTGCATCTTACTTACACTGACTTATTGGGTTGTTGTAGGTGAGCTGTTTGCAGACTACCAGTTGGAGGAAGTACATGTGGTCCTGACCTCTGGCGAGATGTCACCATCCACCAAAAGTCAAGGACCTGGCATTCAACCTCCAGAATTCAGTTGCCTGTTTGAAAGTTGTGAACAAAACAATGCAGACTTTTTAAGCTTTAAGAAAACTGCTGATCTGTACTTTGCATCAAACCGAAATAAGTTAGCCTTCAAGGGTTTTTCCACTTCACCCAGCTCAGAAGTGTGTCTTGAGGGTGAGTTGACCCCTAAGGGGGTAGTACAGCTCCTTACAGTGGGCCGTAATCTTCAAGAAGCATACTTTTTCAGATCCTTCCGTAATCGATATCTGCCTAGGGCTGACATTCTGGACATTCATTACATGACTACATCAGCTGCTTTTCAGAGTCTTTTGGCTTTTCTGCATGGATTTCTTCCCGAGAAGCAAATCATTAAGACCTTGATTTGGAAATCCTCTGAGAATTTCTGTTCATCTCTAAACTCTTCCATTGATAATTGCCACTGTCATTATCTTGATGAACTTTTGCCTTGCATTCAGGGAGCAGTGCAGCATGGGCATTTCATATTCAAAGATGACTTTATGTCCATAGCTGAGGTGGAAAAGACTCTCAACAGTCCAAGGAAAGGAAAACTGTCAGCAGTAGAACTGTATAATCTTTTAATGCCTCTGGTTTGTAAAGGCCACAACTATCAGTGTCACAATCTTACTGGTCATTTTATGAAGTTCGCAAAAGAAGGAATGCTTTTACTGATAAAGAAAACATTTGAGCATTTTATAGCCCTGTCCAAGGATCCAGTCTTCAGAGCATTCTCTGACAGTTACTCCTACCCATTTCTTGAAGCCATGGTAACAAACATGTACAGTAAAAGATGGTTGGATAAAATTATTCACCTGTATTCAGGTGACCTTACATTTCTCATTAGTCTTCTTACCAGCTTAGGAACACCTATTGAGGAACACATACCCCCTGCCACCAGGTAAATAGCACTGCATGTTTTAGGTCTTTTCATTCACTTCCCATTCAGAATTCCAACTAATCATAAACAATTTTTGTGCCATTGCTTTTATCATTGAAAGTACATTCATTCTTTTTTTTGTCATTATTTTTCACACTTGTCCTTGCAAATAGCAAGACATGGGTATCACTGCAGCATGGAGATCAGGTTGTTGTCAGAAACATTGACATTTGTTCATCAAACCATAAGCATTGTGAAAGTCATCTAACAGATGTAAAACTAATGCACAATCGGAACACTTGAACATGTGTTTATAACACTGGTCTTGTCTGTTTATAACAATGCTGTCCATCTTTTTGTTTGATAAGTTGTTATTGACCACTATTGTTATGTGTCATGGTACTTACTTTGCATTGATATCCAACTCCACTTGAGAAAATTTTTATTAAATGAGTACAAAAGTTCAAGACAATTAAGTTACATTAATATGGTAGGTACAGTAAGTATTGGTAACATTAAGTAGACATTAAATCTCCCTTTTTCACTCACTCCATGCGCAATATTGAGGTAATCTTGCATCTGATAGGCAGACCTTGTTACTATGGAGACCATGTTTCTTATCCAAATTGGATCAGACTTGGAATATATGTTTGTATTATCAATATCTCAGATAGGTTCAATATGATAGGTGAGATCTGGACATGTTAATGAGGTGGTTTCTTATAATTAGCTGTTATCAGTCGGGAAGCCATATTTCTGATCTGATTTTGATCAGACTTGGTATTTATGCTTTTAATATCAATATATTCTATAAGTTTATTCTTTTTATGATCTGATTTTGATCCAACTTGCAATATATGCTTCCATCATCAGGATCTTGGAGTGTTTCAGTAATGAGCAAGACTGATGCATATGAATGAGGTCATCTTTTGTTTGCTTAACTGGGCTTGCCACTCATAGAGACATATTTTCGATCTTTTGGGTTTTTTATTATTATCAGCATCTTGGATGACTGTGATTATGAGCAAGAAACTGCATTAATTTTTACTTTTATCTTTAAAAATAATATTTGTGATCGTAAAATAAAAATAAGTACAATCAACATAGCATAAGGTTTGGAAGCTAACTAATGTATTTTGGGCACACTTTTGAATAGTGTGAATTATTAAGGGATTGGTGTACCATCAAAATTTAAAGTTTTAAGGCAGTTACAACCATTATTGCCTAGTTATTTGTACATCTCTAGTTCAGGTAAATTCCAAGTCATACAGTTCTTTGTGCGATCACAGGATTCATGTTGAGTCCTTAAAATGATTGCACCAAAAAAATCAGCATGTGTGAAAATCAAACATATTTTTCATCACACACAAACATGTTTTTTTTTTTTTAAATTGCTTGATTCAGTTCATACAAAAGTGAATTTTTTTCAGTGTAGACATTATTACGCATGAGTCCACTTTAAGCAAGTATAACAGTCATGCCTTTGGTTAAAGACGATGAAAATAGTATTACTTATATTACCATGATCACCTACTTTATCTCATTAACCAATACATCAAAGAGTCAGTATGGATTAAAATTACATTTCAAAGTACTTGTGCAATGAAATAAACCCATTATCACTGGATTCATTATGTACCACACACTTAGCATATTGTTCCACAGCTAATTAACTTCTTGGCTTTATAAACAACAACATGATTGTGAATGACAAATGTGCTTGTGGGTGATACTTTTTGGTACATTGAGTCCACATTTAATAAAATCCTGGTGGCTTATCAATAGAGATGAGTATCTTTTATTTCTGAAGACACCTGTCAAAGAAATCTGCTCACGTTAAATTATTAACAATTATCAAATTGTCACCTTGAAATGAATGACATTCATCAAAACAATCTATGACAAACAGATTGTTTCAAATCTATAGGATCTGCTATTTTTTAAGGTAGGCTAAGAAATATTAAAAAAATGGGAAAAATAAAAGAGAGAACCACAGCAAATAGGTTACTTTAGTATGAAATATTTGTGGATAAATTGAGTGAAACCTGGTTTTCCCCATAAGATTTTTTATATGCTATGAAATTTTTTTAGTTTTGAGCTTCCCCTCCCCACAACTGATGAAATTTGATCAGCTTTATTTTATCAGTAAGAATTTTTGAAACCATATCAGCATATTGATCCCAGTGACTTATTACGACTTGTTATTATATTAGATGCATTTGTAAACTGTTAAATCACAATGGCTCAATCAAGATTATTTTCTTCTGTTTCTATCAGAAAACGACCTGCCACTTATACATTAAAAAGAGACACACTTATGCAAAAATCAGAAATGGCCATGTCTCTGTCTCACTGTCTGCTTTTATTTCTTACAAAATACTTGACAAGTGTTTCTCTTTATTCAACAGGAGACAAGAAATATTAAACATCAGTTTGCTTCATGAATAATGAAGAACTCGACTATTAGCTCATGACTCTCAAAAACAAATGTGTTGAGAGATTTTGACTGTTAAAGTTTTGGGGTCAAGGAACAGATGACTTCGGTTTTAAAATCTGCTGAGAGCCACTGTGACAATATTTAAAGCTTGCATACTGGTACATATAATGATGATAATTTCGAACATTCTGAGGATTAATAAATACAAACCATATGGCAGAGAGTTTTTTTGTATTTGCAGGCTGGTATTTGAGCTGTACAGAGGCCAGACGAAAAGCTACTATGTAAGGGTTCTTCTGAATGGAAAAGTCATCACCCAGAAGCTGTCCATGTGTGGAGCTGGAATAATAGCAACGCATGGCATGTGCCCCCTGGTGGCCCTTGCTGATTTCCTGAGACAGAAAGTGTCCAGCTTGCCATGCTACAGATAAATTGGTTATATGCACTAGATCTTGAAATGCTGCTATATTGTTGCTAATTGATAAACAAAGTCTTGTAGTTGGAAGTTATTACAGGTCACTGACAGAGTCAGTACCTCCCCATATAGGTAAAATGGTCAAAGGTCACTATTTCTTTTCTTCATAAGAATCATAAAATTAAGAGAATTGCTATACTACATCAGTTTCATGGGGTGACTTTGATGGAATAGTTGCTTGGTACTTTTTTCTTGAAATTCAAATCTCGTTTTGGTCATGTTATAAAATAATAGGTGTACACCTAAGATGTATCTGCATAAAATTTTATAAAGACATTCACAGTTTAAAATTATGAATGGCTGATCTTTCGGTAAGAAATATTGTGGATAAATTGAGTGAAACCTAGATTTCCCATGTAATTTTTTTAAACGCCCTGAAAGGCTTTTAGTTTTAACCTCTGCCACACAATTAGCTGGTGTTCTTTGATCATCTTTTTTATCCGTAAGAATTTTTCAAAGCCATACGGATTTCTGTTTACTCCACAATTGTATATTAAGATGAAGATGTTAGAAATAACAGAAGATGTAACAATAAACTGTGTTAACTTGTAATTAAGAATTTAGTTGCAATAGTATCCCATTTTCATGACTTTCTTGTAAATTTGATAAAAAGAAAAATCTTGTGGGGTTTTTCTGTTATTAAAATGAAATAGCTTTTGAGGTAGAGTTCTTGAAGATAAATTATTTTTTATTATAAATTTTTTCCAATTGACAGGAAACTTTATTTTTTATTTTTTTAAACAATGGAATCCAAGTTTTGCTTGGTTAATCGGTAGTGGGATGATTGTATGAATTTTCAACATAAAATCAAACCCACTTTTCCTTTTTTATAATTTTTTTTCTTCTAAATTAACAACTTGAAAAACTTCAAATGATGCATTAAATAAACCAATGGACTTAACAAATTCTGTCAGAACAGTACACCTCTGTCATGGGGTTGAGAATATTCATCTCTGACTTTACAGACCAGTACACAATATCCACACAATGGTATTGGATATTCAAGAACTAATTTCATCATTTTGTCAGAAACTTGCTTCTTTGATTGGCAAAGAAATTTCATAGCGGGTGTTTGCTTGTACATTTGTGCTAATGTAAATACACCAATGAGAAGATTTATTTATATTTCAAAATTACAGTACTCTTGTGTGATGCTCAGTGTTTAGGTACTGCCAGTAATTATTATACTGTAATAGGAAATCTAACTTAGTTCATCATATGACTTCCAATACACAGTTTTCTCATCTTAATAGTTCTGGCACTTCAGCAGCCTATAATGTCTCTGGTTATACCCATACTGGCTGTAATTTTGTAAAAATTCTATAATTGTTTTTAGAATACTAATTTTAGAGAAAAATACTGAATATAATTTGTGCATGTTTGATAAGTTTAGATGCTTGGAGAATCATTTTGTTAGAATACAAAGTTTTCTTTTTTTTCAAACAAAAGAGACGAAAATATTTTTAATTGTTAATGAGTTAAGTAAATTAAATAGAGTCCTGTTTAACTTCATCTTCTCAACTTGGGCTATATTGTTGGGGTTAGGATGGGATGAAGTTGCAAATGTGGGCAGTCAGGTTTATCCAGTTTTGACCAAACCTTCTGGAAGGCTTGCCTTTGACTGCACAAATGGAACGTTCAAGGTCTGAGGGACTGAAAGAAGACAAAATGATTTTCACAAAGCTACTCAAGTTCTTACCATTTTTCCTGACTAAACTTCGTAGATGGCCTCCACTTGGGACCAGGAAGATGCCTATTGATTCTAAAGCTAAAAGGTCAAAAGGCAAGGTCAGAGAACTTGAAGGAGGAGAAGAGTTTCCTGAATATAACTTGATTCCTATACCACAAACCATGAACAGATTTTGTTGATGGCTTGCATTTGAAACAAGAAAGGTACATACTGATTTGATGATCAGTAGGTCAAAGGTCAAAGCCACCAAGACTGGAAGGAGAAAAATGGTTTCCACAAAATGACTTGAGTTCTTTCTTTTACCTTGACCAAATTTCAAGGCTGCCTTTGATGTAAGACTAGGAAGACACCTTTGGATTTCAGGTTCAAAATGTCTGGTATATAAAAGGAAGAAATATTATAATACTATTTGCAGTATAACAGGTATATAATTGCTGTAAACTTGGTTGTGCAAATGGGACAGAGAGAAGGGTGTGTGTGTAATGATTCACTTACTTGAGTGGAGGAACAAACATGGAAGGCTGTTAGAAAGCTAATGCTGGTACTGGGCATACATTTTTTGTATGATCCTGAACTCATGAACTTTTTTCTGCACCTAAAAAGACAGATCTCTTAAATGGTTCTTTACATTATCCATTGTATTGATGCTTCAGATGGTAAAGAATGCTTTATTTGGCTTAGTTCAGTGGTTGGTAAAAGTTTCACAGACTATGATGGTGCTCGCTATTGGTTTAAATCAGCAGGATAGCTGGTAAATAATTACTCATTAAAATATTTTTAAAAATTTAGATGTATGTTGTTACACATTGTAACTTGTGGTCTGTCCTTTGTTTTCAACATTTTTAATTTTTTGTGCTGAATTTATATATATATATATATATATATATGTGTATATATGTATGTATGTGATATTCCCATGGTGCCATGTTAGCGCAGTGTAACAAAACTGTCTACTGTGGCACTGAAATTGCTTGCATGTTCCCTGTGAATGGCAGTTTTCATAATTCAGTTTGTGCCACAGAACCAGTCAACAACAGCCCTGCCATGCATATGATGAAAATCTGGCTAGATAAGTTGATATAAAGACAAGATTTACAAGTGTCCTTTGTTAGTGCAATAATTAGGCATTTGAATTGTCTTCCTTTGATGAACTTGACCTCTCTAGCCAGATTTTTTGTCTCATTCGGCAGCTCATCAGTTCGTGAAATGAGCCCAGTGCATAAACTATTCTTGGCAGCATAACGTTTGTTTCCATCACAATGTCATGCCAACTTCAAGGTTTTATGCAGATTTTGTGTTGGGCAAGGACTTCATGTTCTGTGATCTGTACTGTACTGTAATTTCAGATAGCCCACAGAAGTGGTATGGGAATATGTACCCTTGTGTAAATTTACCTCTGGCTAATTTGATGTTAGATATTTATGGTGATCAAAATCATAATGATATTCTGCTTTGGTACCATCAACATAGATTGTGATACATGTGGTTTGTTCAGAAGGAAGTAAATGCTCGCAACAGAGGGTCTTTGACGTTTGGGCTAATGTACCCAGACCTCGGCCAAATATCAATCTTTTACTGTAGCTCTTTTTTGAAAATTTTTTCCATGTGTCATCAGAATGGAAATACATACAAATTACTGTTAAGTGATGGTAGTGTGACATTTCAGACACAACGAAATATGTTGAGAAAATCGATTTTTTATCTGCAGTTGCAGAGTGCTTTTAAGTTTGAAA
>JAECUM010033060.1:0-17826 GCA_016617855.1 Megalonaias nervosa | reverse complement strand
TTTTCCATCGTGTACTCGTTCAATTTTTCACTTGTGCACGTATTTATCTTTTTCGCGATAATATTAAATATTCCAGCGATCGTGGTTGACGATGAAATAACGATTGTTACAACGACTGGCGTTGTCATTGTCAACGCTGATAATACTGCACCGCTTCCAGCAACAATCGCGGAAGCCGAATAAACGATTATGTCAATGACAACCGCACGTCTACGATATTTCTCTATCGCTGCTGCATAATCATCGATGATGGTTTTTAGTTTATTCTGCCATGTTGTTACTTGACCGTATCTGTATCGCTGAACATCGATCATTATACTGTTAGTCGTTGTCTAAAACAACGGAGGTGTTTCAGCTACAAATTCCAGACACCACCAATACGACGCTGTGGTTACTTTTGTATCGGTTGGTTCTAGTATAAACGTTTCTTCGGTATTTTTATTTAATACAATGGATACAGTTCCAGAAAAATTATCGGTAGAATGACGCCATGGAAATGTAGTAAATATCCTACATTTTCCAGAAACTAAATACGGACAGCCTGTACACGACAGTGACCTCCGCGGTACGTTTGATAGTGTTATTTTGCGGTGTTCATGTTGAGGATCCTGATGATACTGTGCATACGATATTGTTGATCGTCGACGACGTTGTCGTTGCGTGAGGAATTTTAACGAGATTAGTTTCACTGACGATGTTAGGAATTCCACTGACAGTATCGTTAAGTTTTGTGTTAATGTCGGCGAGTTTAATATCAACGGTTGGTGGACTTCCAAAGAAATCATTAGTGTTTCTGTTTACGTTTCTGCGAAAATTCATAAACAGTTGGAAATGATTAAAAAGTTCAGTTCTAAATGTGGTCATTCCATCGTTGATGGTCGACAACGAAGTTGTCATCGGAACGTTGTTCTCGTCCACATATTTTTTTGTTGCAGCGTCGAGATTATCTGTTGGTTCTCCAACGTTGGTAATTGAATTGTTATTCATGTTAATGACGCCGTTCATTATATCGCCGGTTTTTTAACACTCGTTCACTTATGCTATCTCGGATCGACGACGGAGTAACAACACTAGGAACAAGTTTGCCCTCTTTGTCATATACAGCAACAAGACCTTCTCGCGATGATCGATTACGAATAATAATGTCGTTAATTGAAATATTACTCGTCTTTAATTTTCCTTCACGGTTTTGAAACACAACAAGTTCGTTTCGATCAACGTTGAAAAGATTGAGCAGGTCAGATAATTCATCATTTATCTGCCTTGTTACTCGCTTGAGTAAATCTTCATCTGGTGCTTATTGGGTTTTGGTTTTAGTTGATCTTCCATAAATATCTACCATTATATATATGATTAGCGATTATTTAAATCCATGACGCTGTCATCACACTCGTGTATTCCTGTACAGTTTTATGAGGTGGTTTCGCTGATCTTGATACAGCATCAAGTACCGCCAGTACTTCACGGCCACATATTGGCGGGTCGGTTAGTTTTTGTGTTGGTAGCGTTGAATACCAGACTGGAATATTTAGTCCATCGATATATTTTAAGAATTCTTTTGGTGGCGCCAACCCATACGAATCGAAATAAACAATACCACGTGGATCAATCGCGTAAGCAACTCAATGAGTACCACGACCAGAGCTTTTATCGAGATTAATAATACCAGTTTCAATCAGATGTGGATTTTTTGGTAATTGATCACGCATAAAAACACCTCTGAAATTCTTTATATTTAGTTGCTTAGCAGCATCGAGTAAATCAAAATTTGACATCGGGAACATCAACGAGTCCCGGGCAGTCTTAATCCTTTCCCCCAAACGTTGTTTGGTCGAGACCCTGGAAGTCTTAGACCCTTTCCCTGTTTTGATTCCTTTTCCTGTTACTTTCTTTGATGCCATCCCAGCAGCAGTTCCAACTGCACCTAACGCATCTGTTTTTGCAACAGCTGGAGCTGCAGCGGCTATTAACGCTGGAATAGCTGCAAGAAGTGGAAATATACCACCGGTCATAACGATGTCTTTAATGGCACCTGCAGAAAGATTTACTTGTATACCTTTCTTGGATTGTTTAGCTTCAATGAAACGCTTGAGCTGGCGTTCTGTCAGCGATAGTTTATTTGAACCACCTGCGATTTGTTCTTGTTTTAATGATATTTTTGTTCCACATTGCTTCGCTGATACCGACTGTAGTTTTCTGATCTCACCAGGAGTCAGACTGACACTAACACGATGATATGACGTTTATGGTATATTTCTGACTTCTAAATACTGATTTAAATCAGCACCTGCATATTTTCCACTGGAGCATCAATGACTCTCATTCGACCACCAACACCGTCAAGGAACATTACCTTATCGCTGAGTATAACGGCGATTGCTCTATAATTAGGAATATCTACAACATTTCTGTTAACACGAGCTCGAAAGTGTATGTCATCGACGGACTGTCTAAACAAATCCAAATGTTCCAGCGAAAAGTAATAACTCGGGTACAGCGTTGTAAAATCTAGCTGTGATATTTGCAAACCAGAATCAACATTTTGATCAGGCCCCATAAATGACATTAAACGATGATATGCACGTGCGACATGATTGAGATCAAAATTCAACAAAATATCCTCCAATGGTTCTTGATGTCCATTTATTCTCAATGAAACCTCGGAAACACCGAGTTTGTCAAATATCATTGCACTTCGTGTTTGATCATTTACTCATGCAACATTTTGAAACGCAACAAATATATGTCCCAGCGCAAAGATACCCTGTTGTGATGCTATCTGCCATTTAAATAAACCATTAATTGCACTTTGAACAGCACCTGTGGTTGTTGTTAACCATGATGGCGTCGACTTACCGCCGCTGTCCATGAAAGTGAGTAACCGATCTTCTTGAGATATCGCTGGAGTCATTACTGGCATCCACAATGAAAGCTTTGTTATGGGTACTTTACCTGCATCACCAGCACCAGCACCGGCAACTCGCCATATTGCATCATCATCTGTAGCCTTTCGTATGAGTACAATTGTATGTTTGGCTCCGAAAACAACTTTTCTAACTTGTCTGCAGAATCCAAAAATATGTGATAGTGGAATCGCGCAAGAAAATCTTCTGCTTCCACCCTGCAACATTGCTAGACGTGTTGTGAATCCTAAGTTGAAATTTGGATTGGCACAATGAACCACCGGCCACACATCAGCGTCAGCGTTGTTAGCATTGTTTCTTGGCCGTCTTATATTGTAATGTCTGTTGTCAGGGTGGTCAGAAGTATCCTTGGTAAACATCATTGATGGACCAGCTGATCTTCAATAATCGTCGCTGTATCTTGCAAGACCAATTATCGTTGTGGCAACGTCAACATCTTTTTGAATCGATTCAATATGTTTTCCGTCGATCATGTAAGGGGAGCTGTCGAACAACACCATAACGCCATTATTAACAAAACCAACGCTAAAATCAGCTCCGTATTCAGTATTATTTGTTTTTAAAATTTCACCTTCTACTTCAATAAATGCCTCAGCGGGTAAGAAATATTTACTTGTATCTTGAACTTGTCCATGCTGATTTGGCTGTCGTGCGTCATAAGAATAATACTGATAATCACGTACAGACTCATCTTTGAGAACTGGTGCGTCCATGTCGAACGCGGGATCAGGCATACGTTTGAACGTACTTATGTCATTGGTCATCATCTAATACGAAGACCACTTCCTGCTATCAAACTTGCGGTTATATTTTTTTCCTTTTCTGGCATTGGTACACTAGCCATAGATGGCAACGCCATTACTGCTAATTTTTGATTTGCGGCTTGATTTATTATTTTACTAACGTTTGCAGGCATTACGTCAGTACTGGGTAATTTTACTAGCTGCGGTTTTCGCCGTATTAGTCGTGCTAGTCTATCCTTGATTGCAGAAAATGCTTTGCTGGCAACATCACCAGCATCACCAATACCTTTTTCAGGAATAACGTCAATAGCTTTCATCGTTAGTTGCTTTGCAATCGGTATTGCTTTTGGGGCTATCGTCGAAAATAAACCCTGTACAATATCCCCGAGTCCATCTCCGTAAAATGTCTTGCATACAGGTAATCTTGAATTTACCACCCTGACCATAGTTGGTCTACGTTGAGAAGCATGTATGATCATTTTATTATAGTAATTATATCTAACTCCTTAATCGCTTAGATAATCATCTGCGATTTCATCGATGAGGGACCGATACACGTTAATGTCCATGATACCGCCTGTAAATAATCGTTGACAAATAGCAGCTGCTTCATTAATAATTTCTGGAGAATTATTACCGGTTCGTTTTCCACAGATTAAAATTTCTAATCTGTCTACGTCGGCAAGAATGTTATTGGGACAAGTAAAAAGACCACTTCCCCTGGTACCCGTACCCAGACCACTTCCAGTTGCGCCAGGAGTGTCATGCCATTCTTCTTCCTCACTTGATATTGGAATGGCTGCTCTTTTTTGTTTTTGTTGTCGTTGTGGTTGTTGTCATTTTTATTGCTGTGGCTGTTTTTGCTTTTGTTGTTGTTGTAATTCTGAAAAATATTTATCTATTCCATTACTGAATTCAATATATCTTGCGTCGCTGCTTCGGACCTGATCAGCTCCGTAGTGTATGCGAAATTTGTGCCAGGCTTCACGACTTACAGCATCATTGACGTACTCGGGTTTTAAAACCTTTTCTCGCTGATCAAAACTTACGGCGGCAAACGAAGGTAATTTTCTCACTCTGTCAAGTTTTTTTTTTTTATATAGTTAGTATATTCTTCGGTAAATTTATCATTTATATCAATTTTGGTTCTTGCCTGTTCTGGCTCTGTTTCTTGTTTATGTTCTGGTATACGTTTCTTTATTTTACCTTTTCCAGCACGAGTTGGTCAACACCTTCAAGTATTTCTCGGGTTGGCTGAGCAGCAGCTATTTCAGCTGGAAGTTCTCGTAGAATTTTTTTTTTTTAGTTTTCTTAATTCGTTCTGCTATTTTACCAATTGCTTCAGCGGTTTTCTCTAGTACGGGAAGAATACCTTTAGTAGCCTTTTTAGTCGGTTTAAATAATTCTTCTGCACCTTCTGCAAATTCTTCTTGCGTTTGTTGACGCACTTGTAGTTGCTGTTTAACGCCGTTATGATATGGGAGATATTTTTTGATTGCCTCTAATCGCTCTCGAGTTAGTCTAGCTGAGTGAGCTTCACCAATCATATATTGATGCATAATTATTTAATTGCAGCAGCAGAGAGGGTACGACCACGCGTACGTAAACAAGTCGCAAAAATACACGTCGACGACCGAGTAACAAACCCACAACACGGTTGTTTTTTTTCCCGTATCGAAATGTGTTTGGTTAAGCGCTATTGACCTTGTTTTCAGTCTTCGTAGGAACCTTTTTTTCGCGAACAGACCCTTAAAAAAGTTGTAGGTTCCACCCTCTCTGCTTTATTGGTAGTTTGTTTATCATTTTTTTTTTTCGTAGGAATTTTTTTGTGTCGGAAGCGTTATTTTCAATTAGAGGTTTTTCAATTAGACTCTGTTCACCCTCTCTGCTGCTTTTTGTCTGTGTTATGAGCAGAATATTTAATAATTATTAGTACACATCTGTCTTCTGCACTACCCTTATTGAAGTTTAGCACCAGCAGCTTGTTCTGGCTGTGATAATACTTATTTCTGTGCAAGAACAAAATATATTGAGGAAAAGCAGCTTGTTTATTCCTGTCTTAAGAGACACACAATTGAAAGCACACTGACATAAAAACACAGTCATGGACACGAATTAACCTTTTGACCGGATGTGTGACTGAAACAGCAACAAAGATGTATTATTCATATTTCTAGCTCAAATCATGTATCTTTATTTCATCCTCAAAGTCTCTCTTCACACATACAAACGTGCGTGCGCAAGTTAGTACATAGGATCTAATACACTGTTGCTATAATTATATCTTCTCTGTATTATATGCAACACATTGATTTGACATTTGCTAAAGTATACATTCCGGGATTAAATCTTATCATACAACAGCAATAATAATAATAATAATAATAATAATAACAATAATGACAATACTACTATTGCCACTAACAATACACGTATTCTGAAAATGGCCTGATTCTATTTTTATAAACTGGGAACCAAGGGTAATGATTCAATGTGTTAAATCTACTCGTTTAGCTTTAGATTCCCATTATAAATGAAACAACAACGGCATCCAAATATGATAAATTATTCAATTACTAGGATCAAACTTCAATTTATACTTTTACTTTAAAAGGTTTCAGAGGTGTCACACCTTTTGTATAGATCAGATTTGAATAATTTTTAATTTTATTGCTTAGTCGGTACTGGTGGAGGTAAGAATCATGTTTCTTTCGACTCAGATGCATTTAAGGTCCACCAAAAGTACTGGGGAATGGTTCTCGCTACATTCCGTTTTTTAGTTGCTTATTTGAAATTAGCCTTGTCAGAGTTGTATGCAAATATTTGCGTGCTCGTAAAGAAATAAAATACTATCTTTATGATTCGTGTATTTTGATTTCATGAGCACACATGAAAATTGGCAATATTTTAAACAAAATGTGAATGAATTCCGGAATGGGAATTTACATCGAGAGTGTTTTCACAAGGTCACATGTATACACTTTTATGTGCCTTGTGTGAATTAGTTCAGCATATATAGATATGTATTCGTAATTTCCAACCCTTGGATGGACGCACTGTGACAAAGGAGATAATTATTGGTTAGTGCCCTTTTCACGGCAGTTACCCAGTGTAATGAAATATAAAAAAGAAACCAACAAAAATAAAAAAAAAATAAAAATCCAAAATATACATCATTAAATGCATGAACCTTTTGAAACAGGGATAATGCGAAATTGCTTCCACTAGAGCTTTTTGGAAGTGCTGATCACATTTCAGCATCACGGTACCATTTATTTTCCATAGAAATTTATACCAACCTTGTGTGAAACAAATACATTTTCTATCACACACTTTCATAAAGAATAATGTTATACTGACAATTTATAAAGGAAAAAAGCCGGTACCCCACTGAAATTAAGTGAGACAACTCTGCTGGAGCTAAACGCGGGTACGAGTCATCCTGTCACAATATATGCATTCTCAAAGGTGTATCTCACATTTTTGAAAGATCAAAAACAGATCAAACTATGATCTATATATGAATTGGCATAATCACACATGTTGGTTAGATAATCAACGTTTCTTTAAGCCTGATAGAAACGACACCTCTTACATAAAGCACCAATAACGTCTAGTTGTGTTGTTTACTTCTGAATACAATGCTCCCTACTCATTAAGTTACCCACCTGTTTGTACAATTGGTACCATTACACCTTCCGTTATTTACACTAATATGAAAGCTGTCTTGCAGTGTTGGGTTCATTAGTTCTATGTTTCTGCTAATAGGAACAATTTGTAACTTTTTCCGTGTTCAGATTGGTTCTGATATGATGCATTCGAGAGGACTGTTCTTCACACCGGTGCACGTTCTGGAGCCGTTCTCGATACTCGAACGTCCAGAACATGATACCCGGAACTCGTTCTCTTGGCGAGAACCCACGCCTGCTTTTTGTTGGTGTGATCTTGGAACAAAATGGCGGAGAAGAAGGAGATGTGGGTAGCGCTAAAATACCTTTTTATTTAAACTATTTGCTATAGTTCAGGATAATGTGAGAATATCCAGGGAAGGCCACGTATAGGTCGACTATTTCCATAAAGAGATTCCCTTCACTTAAGGAGCTTGTAACTTTATCGTGCATATTGGAATACCGTCTAAGCTAATTTAATTTAAATGCGTTAGTTTTGATCTTACAGTCTTAAAATAAATTGTCCATTGGAGGCAGTTTAGTCAGCAAGTAAAAACGGTTAAGAAGAAAGGAGAATCGGGTATGGGGGGGGGAGGGCGAACATTTTCTATGTCTTTGCTTCAATATTCTCTTTTGACTAGTGGGTCTTTTGGGGGTCGTTTTTTTCAACAAAGCAGACGAGTAATTGTTTTTAAATAAAAAATTTATTTCATTGTCGGAAATGGTAAAATAAAAAAAACAAAAATAACTATGTAAATGCTTTTAGCATTGTTGAGGTAATTGACACAATTCAAAATACAATAAATATGAAGGTTTGAATGGTCTCAGTAGGAAACCCATCGTCTGCCCCAGAATGTGCTCGATACATGTGTTTAATAAACTCTCTCTCTCTCTCTCTCTCTCTCTCTCTCTCTCTCTCTCTCTATATATATATATATATATATATATATATATATATATATATATATATATATGCTACGTATTCCCCCGCTTTGTTGGGGGTGGGTTGTAGTAGAATTTTGGTTATCGTTATCTAGAGGGTGATCACCTTCGGTGTTATTGCCCGGATCGAGTAAATATCAATATAAAGTGTGAAATTTATAGGTGGGATAGATAGAGATCTGAGCAGATATATAAAACAGAATGACACGAGCCCCGTACATGAGAAATAACAATTTTAATCAGTTACATAAATAGCCGTGACAATGCATTACATTAGGAAGATACACTTCTTTTTGAAATAAATCATTCACCGAATTTCAAAACACAAATATACTTATATAAATAGCCGATCTGTTTTAAATGATAGAATTAGTTCATCATAGAATCGAGTGAACAATAGAAGTCATTGCCCTGGTACAACTTCATAACCTGATTATTTCCGGTTCATTCCAAATACACTGACTGATCTCCAACTTTTCTGGGACTGTTCGTCTTGGTCCTTTCCACTTTTCCCTTCTCCAAACTCTCTATTGTCTCGCCTCTTTCGGCCCTTGAACTTTATGTGGGTAGGTGGATATGTAAGTACGTGATACGTAGATACTTCGATAGGTCGGTACGTGAGTCCGTCCCGTAGAGTTATTTCACCTTGTGCTTTCAAGCTTCGCTCGCTTCTACCGCCAAAATCGTGTCCGTTGACTTTCCAGACATCCGATCCCTTGGATAATTATTTTACGAGTGAATTTCTTCTAAATTCAAACTCGGAGTCTTCTACCTTTGTTTTCTCTTGCAGAAAAGTGTAGACTGACTAAACTTTTGTGATGGGACATATTAAAACCAAGGATTTCGTGTGGGAATCACGCCCCTTTTCTAGCGTAACATCTTTCCCGCCTTTAATAACTAGGCGCTAAATTTGTAGTCTGCGTGACCTCTAGATTCCCAAATAACTAATTCTGGAAAATTTCAAAATCTGACAATTCCGATACAAGATCAGTCGGTCTGACGGTTAAATAAATGAATGTTTAATTAAGAATCGTTTTCTTGCATGACACAGCCATTATAAATCTGTGCAGTATGGTGATTTAAACACGCGCCGGTCCCCATAAATCTAATTCGTTCACCTGCCCAAATTAATGTGCTTTTCATAGATCGACAAATTTGCACCCTTACAATATATATATATATATATATATATATATATATATATATATATATATAATACAAATCAAGTCCTTTAAAGACACTGGATCCAGCAAGGGGCACGTCGTGTATATTGATTAAGAAAATACGTAACGTGACAACCTGAGTATATATAGTACTATACTCTATGAGCGCTTCGATCTTAATGAGTCTTTTTCAAAGCATATACAAAAATATCGCTATTACGATTACCAGCGAGACGGAAAAAAGTGATCGCAAAGTTGGACGGCTAAATATCGGGGATCTGCTGTTGGCATCCATAAGGTAGTGGCTTATGTGATGACTTCACGTAATCATGCGACTGTATTAATATATTTATTAAACGGGACTGGAATAACTGGCCGTAATCCGGAATAGCGTAGTGGTTTTAATTCGGACTGTATAATGTTTTAATCTTAAAGATAGACCTGTTTATTTAGAAATAGATCGATACAGTATATATTTTGTAAGAGAGATGGTTGTTTTTTTATATTTTTTACTGCATTTAGCACCATTATGGTTTCAGATGTTATAAGGCGGCGATCCATAATATTTTTTAATCCTAGTTTAGAACTGTGGATTTTAAATATTGCATAAGTCTTATTATGAAAGGGGCCAGGGGAGGAGAAGTGTTCTGCGACCAGGCTTATGTACATTATTTTGTCATCCAATCATGATTATAAGGTTGTATTCTGCTAGCTTTTCATCTCTCCGACTATATTTTTTTATAATTCTTCAATGTCTGAGATAAATTTATTCGGGTTTTGACGTTTTGTTTGGTCAAAATATTAGTTTTTTCTAGTCACTCCGTAGCAATGTCCGGTCTCTACATAACTGATAGGCATGCATCTTTTATGCCAACAGAGCCAGATTGTCTGGGTAGTCTCCCGGGTTCTTTGGTTTACCTCACCTGACTACTGGTCCAATGGTTTTTTGGTCTATACAAACAATGGATTAACCAATCAACCATTTATTAAAATGGTTTTATTCCCAATGTGATCGATAGACATTGATAACATTATAATCAAGAAATTCGAAGAATATTTTCGTAATATTCTTAGTTTTGTGGTAAATATATCCACATATCACGCATGTGTACTAGGTTCGAAACCAGCAACCTACTTTTCATTTTTCTTTTTGATTATGTGTATTCAACGTTGAGTTATGAAAGAGAACTGTGTTATTACTCAGCAGTGGCCTTAGCAAACGCGGGGCCCAATTTGGATCATTTTGGCAGGACCCCTGAATTTACCCGAGGGGCCCCCTGTGAGTACGGCTTTTGGAAATAACTTTTTAAACAAGTTTTATACGATATTGAACTTAAAATTTTCTTCCATCGATTTAAAATTACGTTTTCTAGATAGATATATTTTTAAACGTTACTAACGCGCGGGGCATCCGTGAATGCGGTCCCGATTGGGCCATATCGATCCAATCGTCCTAAAGCCGGCTCTGTTACTACAACTATTTTCTATGCAAAAATAAAAAGAGAAACACAGCAGGAAATAAATGGTGATCAGCTGACATTATCCAGTAAGAAAGCTCTACTTCAATTTGTTATACATATTGCTAGCCAAAACGTTTTGAGTATAACATACAAGTAAAATCGTCTTGTATCGAGTGAATAACGGATATATTCCACCCACAAAAAATGAAATAAACGAAATATATCCGTTATTCACTCGATAGAAGCAAATATTATCTATCGATAAATAACATTCCTTTATTTTATGTCCATGATGGTAAACTGAAAAACTCTCTGAACTATTTCCAAAGTTGTGGGGCCAGGGCACGACCCAAAGGATATATACTATCTTAAAATATTAAATGACAAAATAAATGACTTTTTTATGTTTGATGAAAGTTTTAGACTTGGCTGTCTTCGATAGTTTCATGTGTGGTCGTCACTGTCCAATCCGTATGCAGTTTTGCTAGCTGTTACAAAAATACACCATAATAACAAGCGTACATTTGAATTTTATTTCCATCAGTACGTGTACTGATTGAGGCCGTTTCAGGCATCATTAAATACAGATTTGCATAATACAGTCAAAACTGCAAAGAAATACAAGAGAACTGAATTATTAGACCGTTAATTTAGCTACGATTTACCTGTTACAAAGTGAAGCTGAGCAAGATTGGGTCAGAACCTATGGAAAATAAACAATTCAGTTGAAGAATACGAAGAATACAAAGCCATAACTACAGGACTGTTAGAAACCTTTTTAAATAGGGAATATTAACAACCTAATGGAAGAGTTGGGGAGATTAAGAAGGAAATAAAGTCAATAACCAAAACATATTGTCAAGTCAAACAAAACATAAGACGGGGAGGGCAAAGAGAATGCAATACAATAATAAATATTTAAATGCAAAAAGGAGAGGATAAAATAAAAGCGAGGAATGAATACTAAGCTTTATAAAATTATAAATTAACTGGCACAAAGTAAGATCAGGAGAATTCTCCAATTTATATATTAAAGCAAGAGGGATGCAAGTCATGGAAGAAATAAGAAAAGGAAATAGCAGGCATATGGAAAAATTAATAAAAAGATAACGTTAAAGTAACTAAACCAACACATATAATTGAAGAAATATACAGCTTTTAAAAAGAACTAAACATTACACAAAATATATCACGGGGATGGGGTGGGGGTGGGGGTGATAGAAATATACTCTGGGAATATACAATGTTCGCAAATCCCCCAGCACTCTAGGTCTCAATGCGAAAACTTATAATATCAAATGAAACAATTGTAGCAGTCAAACAACTCGATCAAGGCAAATCAGTTGGTTTTGGTGGCTTAACTACAGATTTCTATATTACCTCCAAATATCTCTTAACTCCAATATTTAAGATAGTATATCTTAATATTCTATTAAACAATGAAATGACGTCCACGATGAACGAAGGGGTAGAAACAATTACCTATAAGGGGAAAGGTGATGTAAAACACCTAATTAGTTGGATATCGATGTCGCTTTTAAATGCGGACTATAAAATATGTATTAAGATCCTTGCTTACAGAATTAAAACATGTATCGGAAACATAATAAACATTATATTCAGAACAAAAGTCTAACCTTAAAAACAGTGATTGAATTTTTGGAAACTAAAGGAGAGGAGGGGGCCTTGATCTTATAGATCAAGAAAAGGCCTTTGACATAATAGAGTATAGTTATATATATATATATATATATATATATATATATATATATGTATATATATATATATATAGTTTCTTATATACGCACGACGACATTTAATATAGAACGTTCAGCGGGACAGGATTTCTCCTTATCGATGATATTATATGTAATAGCAATAGAAGCCCTCCGAATAAAAATACATATCAATAAAAATATAAAGGGAATGGAACTAAAAATGTTACAGCATGTTCATGAAAATAACAATTTTACTTCCGATGCCTACCCCTTGAAACATTTAGAAAAGGAATATATGTACTTGGAGAAAGCAATAGGATCTAAAATCAATCATGCAACAAAGTGAAATTCTGTTAATAGGTAACTGGCGGGAGAACCACCCTGGACTCAAACCAGAACTTGTAACGACACCTGTAAAAGGTTTAAGAGTGACTTATGTGTGTGTGTGTGTGTTTGGGGGGGGGGGGGAAATCTAAGAGTATAAAAATTTAGCACATTTTCGAAAAACTACGAACTTTCAGATTTAGGCACATGCAAATTTGAATACAATAGATCGAATGCAGGTCGCTCAGACATATGTATATTAAAATATGGTATATGTTTAACTAGGTAGATTTAAAGGACAATATGATATATGAATTTGACAAAGAAATAATCCTATTCATATGAGGAGGGAAATTACATTACCTCCTCAGCGAATACTCATAAAATAATGATGGAGGGATGACTAAATATCCCACATCTTAGACATTATAAATTAGAAAATATTTGAAACAGCATTTCAAAAAATAGATAAAAGGGAGTCTGTGTGGAAAAATATATACCTCTTTGAGTATACTTTGAAAAAAAAATACCTGGGATATACAGGAACAATAATATAACCAAATTAATAGAACCACCAAGAAAAATGAGATATATCAAAACTATAATTCTTAATATAGTAAGATCAAGAAAATATGGACTGAGGAAAAATATTCCAATATATACAAACAGATTATAAAGTGGAATTTAGAAATCCTAATGAAAACCTGGGCAAATATTAAGTCAGCATCCAATGCAAAGCATGATATATATGTACCTACATGATGTTTGGATAACTGGAGATGTAGCATTTCGAAGATATTTTAAAAAATTACCAGTATGCCACTTTATGTAAAACAAAGTTTATACGCAAAAAAAAAAAAAAACATTCGATATTGAACTGCAAAACAAGTAAAGAGAGAAATAAATTAACTGCAAAAGATACAACTCAGTGTGGTACCTTTCAGATAGAAAGCCTACTATACACAACGGGTAAAAATAATAAATTGCATTGTAGATATCATGATCAGATGTGGTAGAGCATCTTATCCCACTTGAAGGAAAAAAAAAAAAACAAAAACACGGAATGGTAGAAACCCTGGTAAATCTTATACATAAACAATCATATTTGTCTTTCTATATGTTCCGGCTGCCTAACAAGAGGTCACGAGTTTGAAACTCGTGGCGGCATTCGCAATATTGTTTTTTTTTTTTTTTTTACTTTTTTGATATTTATCTTCAAACTTCTTTTAAACTCTCTCACCCAGTTTTTTTATTTATTATTTTATTGCTTTTAATGTCCGTCCTAGGACGGGCAATTAACCTAGTCATATAAACATCCACATTTGCATTTATGTGAGTCCAGGCAGCCGTGCAAGAGGTCGCGAGTTCGAAACTTGCGGCAGCATCACAATTCTTTTAAAACTTCATTTTGTATTTGTATGTTTAAACTCTCTTTGAAAGTCGCTGATCCCAATAATTTTACTTTTGTTTTTTTTTTTCTTCTTTTTTCATTCCCGTCCTAGGACGGGCATTTAACCTAGTAAATTAATACCCAGTGGTCTTGTCCGCCTGAACCACAGAAGGGGGAGGATGATGGTAGGAGGTTGGTGGGCAGTCACGGAATATTCTAACCTCGCTCGCTCCGCATGACTCGAATCTCGGGCTCGGCGAAATTGTGTATTTGAGAAAGGCTGCCAGCAATTTCCAATTGTTCGGTGGATCTTCCTATGGGTTTCCCGATTTCTTCCATCACCGTATATACTGGAGGCCATGTTTAGCCTATCATGTGCTGAAAATGGCGTTAAGCCCATAACAACAACAACAACAACAACAACAGGAAAGTTGCAGATCCTAGCATAAATTAATACGAACGCTACACACAGGAAACAAAGGAAAAACAGAAGTGCTCCTTTCAGTAAGAAAAGCTAAAGGTTATGCCAATGCTACTGGCTAACGTTGTAGTACGGGTAAAACCAGTATTTCTAAAAGGGGCATAACAATACACGGACAGGATCAGGTCAAGTGTTGAGGAGGGGGAGGCAAGATTTCAAAAGGGCTCTGACCTTCCTCGAAAGGGCACCAAAGCAAACGTACATGTGTATATTTACTCGGTGTGCATAATACCCAATAAACCTGCGCAAGAAAATAAAAATACCGATGGTAAAATTTCGAGTGACAAGTGACTGTAAATTTATGTGTGCACGTTTTCTTTTTCCAGTGGGAGGAGGTAGGTCCGGACCCCACCCCATCCGGCTCTGCAATGTCAAGCACTGCAAAACAAAAAACATTAAGGGGAACACAAACACAAAACTAACACCTGCGAGTTATCAAGATTAAAACGATTAACACGCAAACTTTCATTACAAAAGCATTTTTCCCACAGCAAAGGTTAGAGGTGGAATCGAGTAGGGAGCATGTTAGAAGGACCAGCCCACTAGGGACTACGTGTCGCATATGCCTGCCCTTCTACCATCCCACATGTCCGAAATATTCTACCCTCTACTTTCTGCATTTTTGTTCTCCTTCCAAGTGACTTATTTCTTTCCCACAGAATACAAATAAGAGAAATAAGACGACTGAACAAGGTAATCTACGAAAGTCAATACCAACATAAACACTTATCGGTAAACAGTATTCAATACGCACACATAAATGGACAAAAACCTGATCCTAGGCAAGGATCACTGACTTTATCACGGAAACGAAACCACCCCAAGAGTATATTGCCTAAGGAGGGGAGTACTAGCCTTGTGTACAAAAAATATTGTAGGCATGGACAAGGAACAGAACGAAACCTGCAAACAGAAATCCAACAAGGCATGGGTCCCTCAAAAATAAAAGATGAACCTGAATTCAAAATAGATCAATGTAAAAAAAAATTCCCTTCAAAATTCCTTTAATTTTTCACGATAAACAAGACAACAACATATACTTGGGGAACATGAATGTGTAAAACAGCTTTACAACTTTCGGGCAAAGGCGGTGGTCACCGCAAGGACTTATCAGTTTACATAATTAAGGATCCAAACGGTGTACACAAATAAAAAGAAAGATGTAAAGAGAAAAATGACATAATTTGCCAGAGAAAAACGTTCAATTAACTTGACTAAATTACGTTCAGAGGATACCCAGAGTATGATACAGAAGCTATACTGTGAATTATAGCCATACTATTTATATTCGTGCTTTCGGTTTTCACTGCAATTTTCTGCACACAGTTTGGGACTCCTGCTCTTCTTACCCAGACCCCAGTGAGGAATCCACTTTCTAGAGACTGAGTGTCCAGACTCTCAATGTCAAACTTTTACAAGCTAAATAGTCGTAAATTTGATTAAAACATATTAAATGCTTTACATTTTGTATAATTACTTTGAAGGAGCAAATTACTAAAACCTGGCCTCCAATTAATCAAACATTTCAAGTAGAATTGTGCTAACGAGTCACGCTGCATAAATCACAGTTCCAATCCAGCAACAATTTCCAAATTTTCAGAGATATTTTAACGGAAATTCCAAAAGCTGCATATATTTTCTCCGTTTATGATAAACTGCGTGCGAGAAATCTGATCTCAAAGTTTCGGGTAATTTCTTATTCTAAGACCTGAACGTGTTTTATGCATTCTGTGTCAAAACATCTCATCAAAATAGTCATCATGGCAATTCATGTGTTTCTTTTTTCCTTGTTAAACCAAAAGTCAAAACCAGGACTTACAGTGTCAAGAGCTTATACAGAGCTCTCAAACCGTATCTTGTGCTGTATCGAACATTTACACGCTTTATAAAGCGAAAGTTATCAATACTGGATATCTGATGTATAGAATTTGAATACAGATACAAAGGTAAATATAACTCAAATGCACAAGCATAATCACTTTTCAGTAACACTAACCTTCATCCTTAGCGTTTGATTCTCATATCATTACATTTGATTTCTGGTAAATAACTCAAGTTGTTGTGAATAGATTTCAATGCAACTTGAGGCAGAGTTTTCCCTGAGCCTACGAAAAACCCTACCATTGTTACTGCATGTAGGTACGAGGCAAGAACACTGTTCTTAAAATAGAGTTTGCCTTTGAAAACGATTGCGAGGAATAACTTCACTACTATACATAGAATGTTTAGGAAAGTTGTAACATAATTTTCGCATTAGAAATTAACAATATAGCTGCAAGATCAGGTTTACTGTTAGTGGAATTGCTAATTTCAACAACGCGTAGTACATATTAAAAGAGAGAGAGAGAGAGAGAGAGAGAGAGAGAGAGAGTCATACACTCTGGCGGTCAACATTCATATTAACTGCATTTGTTTTAGCATGTAAAGAAAAAAGTTAGTTTTATTTTACAAACTATTTTATAAGCTCGTTCAAACAAAATATTTATGAACAAAGACAGCCGTTTTCTTCTATTGGCAATATTGCTCATATGCACAAAATACATAATTTTGTTGTTTTGTTTTGTTTTTGTTTTTTTTTTGTTTTTTTGTTTTTAGAACTATACTGAATTTCTTAGAATGTGGTGTTTGTGGTTAACAATGGTTATAATGATTTTAATTCAATCTGTGCCGATTCAACTTTTCCATCAGATGGAGTAAAGATAAAAAGATTATACAGATGACCCGAGATCAGATCTTACAATTTCAGTGACTGTATTTTTCTAGAGCTGTACTAGCCTGTTGTGTATATCGATATTGTGTATTTAACTTTTGATCCATGACTGCTGATTTTATTTTTAGATAGAGTTATAAATAGCTTGTTTACTAGTTTTAAACCTACCCTTGATAATGAACCTGCTTATGGTTTGGGGTAATTTTCTGATTGGATGATTGAGTATTGCGATATATGTTACGTAGGGATGAGTTGAGAACTATGCCACGTAGTGATATATTGCAATAAAGAGTCGTTATAGAG
>JAECUM010033059.1:0-16706 GCA_016617855.1 Megalonaias nervosa | reverse complement strand
CTGTTGAAGTTCGAGCAAGGGGAGAACCATAAAAATTATATGGGCTATATACTATATAAGGTGTTCGAAACTCGTAAATCCAGGAAAAGCTCACACAACGGGCGTGGCTTATTCGCTGTTTTTATTTTTCTTTTTCTTAATTACTACCCCTGACAAAATCTAGAGGAAGCAGGAAACCTGACGGATTCCTGAAAAATAAAGATGTTTCTTAAAAAAAATAAAAACAACCCAAAAACCCCATTATTCATTAGTAAATGAAAATTGTTTATAAGATACAGGCTCTACCTTTACCTGACAGAGTTATATCCCTTGACTTTGTCAATGACTTAGTCATTGGACGTTGATATTCTCTGTCTTACAATAGAGTTATACTTCAAAAGTTAGATATCTTTGTATTTCTTTGAAAATACCGATTTGGTTATAATATTTGCGTCAGGATGGGAAAACAATTAACCAAAAAATAATTCATTTATAAGCGAATACTATTGCAAAATACAAGCGAGATAACATTTTAATCGCTCTATCTTTTACCTGACAGAGTTATCTCCCTTCGTCTAGAGTGTCTTTGCTAGACAACTACAACAAAATTCAAAAGTATTTTTTGTCTCAATATAAACAGAATAATATTTTCTTGTTCTATTCAGGAGTGGCAGCTTACTTAAATATTATTCGGTATTCGTATTTCTTTGAAAATGTTGATCTTATTATTTTATCTGCGACATGTTTTACTGAAGCACTGTAAATATCGAAATATTTGGCGACTGCATATATCGAATGAAATTCTATTTCTTCGCCTGTCTCTACATTTACAGATATAACTGATCTTGCTTTCTTATCATTATCACCGGTTCCTCCAAATTTACAATTCTGACTTTGTGTACTGGCCCGCAAATTATACAAAAAATTATGGAGTTTTATGCCGTTGATATGATCAATCACAATGTCGCTTTCGATTAGTCCGTGAAAACACTCGTAGACAAATCTATGACAGACATATATTCTTCCCAGCACAGAATATGAGATAACCATTATTATTAACAAAACCGACCGTTTTTTTTAGGTCGACAGTTCCTAATTACACCATCACGAGATGCCTCATAATTCTTGATGATGGGATGTTTCACAAATTCAATTTGCTCCATTTATATAGTAATATTATTTGTCTAAATAATTATTTTATTACTAGCGTGAAAATCTGGCGAGATATCTTCAGCATTTCTTATACCAGCGACGCTGTTGCCATCGTTATTTTTTTTTATCGTAATATCGTTTTAGCCCTCTGTATTTTTTACCACCACAATGCACACACAACTGCGTTTCTCCTCTAACCCCAACACCACATTTCAAACACGGTTTTGGTCCTAGACTCTCTCTTCGCACGCTTTTCATGTGATATCCACGAAATTCATTTCCGCAAGACCGATTAAAAGGAGTTGTAGAGCCAATCATCAACCACTTACACATATTCTTTGCTTGAATCATTATATAAGTATATATATATATATATATATATATATGTATATATATATATATATATATATATGTTATATATATATATATATATATATATATATATATAATTAATCTTGAATTTAAATATGTATTTACCTTAATAATAATATGGAGGAATTTGCGCGATTATCTACAATCAAGCCTTCTCACGCTAGGTTCGATCTTGACAGAATGCGCTGCCAAGTTGAAGATTCGAACGAGTTAACGTCAACAAACATGATATCGCTTATGCCGACGAATAAGACTCTAATCAATTGCATCCGTGAAGCCAAGAAGGAATTTCGCAACGATGAAGCTGCTCATGTGTGGTCAATATTCCGAATCATGCGCGACGTTGATCCTACAATGAATGACCAACGAGCAGCTACGATTACTAATTATCTCGACAAACAAAGATACTTTTTTAGAATAAAATTTATCATGGCCACAGACGTCGCTACGGTAGACGACACCTGGATTATCCGTGACAAACGTGACCCTGTTCAATTACATCACATTGGAGATATTGTAAAGTTAAGGAAAAATTCCAAACCAGGAATGTTGACTGGTATTGAAAAACCGTATTATGAACGAGAATATCCTGAAACGGCAGTTGTTTATGCGATATATCTGCTGAATGATAAGCCTAGCGTTCATGATCTCAAACCGATGAAATTTTCGACGCTAAATTGTGTAGATGAGCGAGTTACAGAACATTTTACAAACGCGATACGTGGAAATGGTTTAACGGATTTACGACGTAAAAATTAAATGAGTGGGCTGAGTGTGTTAAGAAACATGGCGCTAAGATCAACGACGTTGCCGAGCTTGAAAAAAATTTCCGATAAGGGTGAAAACAATAACCGGCGTGATTTTATACGAATCAAAATATAAATCGAAGGCAACTTCGATAGAGATCATTGATCATAACGCGCACGCGTGAACGAACGACGACACGATATTTCCATGAGATAGAACTATTAAATTTTATGACTGTGACATTTTTACCTCATAAATGAGGTTAGTAAATGTGATCCTGTATCTGTATGGTTGTTTCAAAGTTCCGAATGTGGAAATTATGATCAGTTTGTACGACCTAGCGAGACATTTATCAATCTGAGTTCCTCCACAAGGAAATGAAAAATCTTGTGTCGAAATATACCGGTGATGCTGACCAATTACTCAGTAATTGTTTTACCGTTCCGTCAGTTGCTGTCCACGTTGCCAGGGAGAAAAATTCATGGTCGCCTACAAGATCGGAATTTCTTGAAGATGTCCAACACAGTTGTGTCGAACACAGATTGTGGAATACAAAATACGATTGTAAGGATGTTATCTCAGTTGATATGGTTGCATGTTATCTTGGAAGTTTTCTTGGAACGGGAGAGTGTTCTGAATACTTTAAGCGATTTGGACATCTAGCACAAGAGATGACCAGATTTGCGATAAATGGGCCCTTACCAGATTTTGACTTAACTGGATTTGCATGTATTGAATCGTTTTCGTTCACGGAAAATCTCCATCCGATTGTTTATGTCTGGTTTGGTCGTCATTTTTCAGAAAGGTGTTGGGCTCCAATAGTGCTATTACGATATACGCTTGATGCTGGAATTTTGGCGTCGTTGGTTGTAAGTGAAGCAACAATATCGTATCGTCCACAGAAACAAGTCTGGTTACCAAAACCATCTGACGATGTCAGGGAGAAAACTATTCTCGACGAAATCTTTGAGCGTAATCCCGATGAAATTGAATATGAAAATAAACTTGCAAAGGAAAAAGAATCGGTAAAGTTACTCAGGGTGGTTCATGTGATCACAAATGACATTGTTGTCGACTCATCATCGACGATGCCGAAATTGAGTTTATAATTACTGATACAACAGAGAAAGGCAGATTTATAAGCCGGAATAATTCTTATTTGTTGGATGGAACTCAATTAGGTACAATTGTGAGATATATTGATGGTGACTCATCACAGTTTACTCATTTAAGATCTTCGATGTTAGCGTATGTTTCGATAAATTTATTATCGATGATAAACATATTTCCTGATACCGAGGTTAGAGTTGCCACAGATTCATTTTATATAAATAAAAAATATGCGGATTTGTTAAAATTGGTACCGATGCATCATGGGGCGAATGGAAAATAAAGCGAGAAAAGATACTTAGTTATTCTGAATCAGCCGACGTTGAATCTAAGGATATATACCACAAGAATAATCAAATGTCATTATTATCATCAGCACCTTCGGTATATGAACCAGTAGCTAGACATAAAACTATTTATCTTAACGGGTGTGGTGGTTCTGGTAAAACAACGCGTGCGACTGAATTATTTCGGAATCTTGACATGGCTGTTTTGACACCTACACATAGACTCGCCAGAGAAATAATCGAACGTGAAGTATGATCTCAAACTTATAGATTCTTTAAATGGTGCGGAGACGCATGGACTCCTGAACGAATGGGTGAAAATATATTCGTAAGATCATTATTTGGGATGAAATATGCACGGTGTCGCTGGAGACATTAAAAATATTTCTTGATTGGATATTGACAAAGAATACTGCTGTGATCATGTGTGGCGGTCATGGTCAACCGCCGCCTTTTGTTGGATCATCTCCGCATGAATGGTCAAAAACGTTCGGCGAATATTACGAAGAAATAACTAATGATTATCGATCGATTGATCCAGAATTAAGAGAGTTTAAGAAATTTATCAGACTACAACCAGACAAGATTCAGTGTGAAATAATGCGTGAAATAATTCCGGAAACACATATAAATGATTTTTGAAATTTATGGAGTCCTACTGATCTGATAGTTGCAAGTAGAAAGATAGTTCGTGATAGACTTCAACAACAATTATTTCTGTTACAGAAAGAAAAATTTTCAAATCTACCTGTACCATTGTGTTATCGCCCAGCAGATACGCGACGACAGAATATCGATGTTAAAATTCCTGGAATTAATGACAAACAAAATCTTGTACTAAATGATATTGTTTTAGTTCCTGCTGATGTTGTTGAGAGCGCGTTAACAATGGACAAAACTCCATGGACTCTAGGATATGCTGTAACGACTCATTCATCGCAAGGATTAACTATTTTGGATACTAATATTTGGATTGTCATGATCGTATTGAATGGTCAAATTTAGTTTATCTTGCAGTGTCTCGAGTCAGAAGAATATCTCAGCTGCGGAGGGTTATCAGAGACTTCACAGTAAATAATAATCAAAGTGCTGGCAATGGCGATGATGTAGTAAGAAAACAATTAGCTAGTTACAAGCAATATGACGAAAAAATAAGCGCGATTTTGATCTCGATGCTGAATTTATCATGACGCTGAAACAACGACAGAATAATCATTGTGCGAGTTGTAACACAGTAATGTTGTGGCAGTATTCAAATAATAATCCAAAACAATTCACCGTGGATTGAATTAATAGTAGTCTTGGTCACACACGCGAAAATGTAATGCTGACCTGTCTTGAATGTAATCGACGTCGGGGCGCTGGTGCACTGCTTTCACAAAAGTGAAGGCGGTGTTAACACTGTATCTTCAGGATTTACTTATAATTATTCACGTACAAATCCACGCTGAGGAGCAGTTGAATCTAGTCTGTAAATTGCAGGTCTACCCGTGGATCTTACCACGTTGGAACTTTTATGTGTGGTCACACTCCAAATAGGATCAGTTGCTCTTTTTTTATCACCTTCAAGTTACCACGTTCATACAAATATCTTACAGTCACATTACCTAGTACTGGTTGTTTTGAGAAGGAGTCATGTCGTTGTATTGGTATATGTTTTTTTTTGTGATCGCATTGATGGATTTCATAGAAATTGCACGAGTAATTTCATTATTTAACGCAGCTATCACACTTGGTAATCTTGCAACCAATTCACGAGATCTCATGTCTTTCTGAACTTCGTTCAGGGATATTTTCTGCGCGTACTGATATCCAAATAACCGCTAAGCAAGTGTTCGATTAAATCGTTCAACGATTGCCTGATCGCGATGAAATTGCGGTGTGTCCTCGCCTGATTTTGACGTTATGCTGTTTCATCAGAGATGATACTGTACCAAGAAATTCTTTGCCAGGATCAACCTGTAGCAACTGCGGCCATCGTCTACCGCCACTTCGATAAATTCGTTCAAACGCAGATGCAACTTCAGTTGCTGTTTTAGTTGATAGCGGCTCTGCTTCTTTATACCTACTTGCAACGTCAATGACAGTAAACGCGTATTTGCATGTGCGCGATTGACGTCTACCAGTTCTAATGGTATAGTGTCGTGAAAACAAAATGTCTGCTTGATGAACGTCATTGGGAGTGCTGACATCAAAATGTTCGTACTGAATATTTTAGGTGGTGGTAGATAAATTTGCCCTATTGCCTGTCGTGCTAACCAATCTGCGGCAACAGAACGTGAGACACATGCTGCATCAGCAAGTTTACTAATTGCTGATCTACCCCTCCAATATCCTCTTGGGCTATAATAAATCGATCCCATTATTATAATAATAATCGGTTGATAAATTACCGGCCCCTAGCACTAGTTTACCTTTCATCGCAGACTTTACTAGGAAGCTAGCAAGTTTTTCTCTGACAGATTTTTTTAATGGAATTTAACGAGTGAATCAACTTCATGCCGCAATATGTCGTTGTTGTAAATCTTTATTTTTATACGCAACATCATGAACGTAGCATGTTTGATCAATCGCATTCATTGGATACTCTCCAGGTCTTGGATGGTCTCGTTCGTCAAGTCGGATATCAGGTCGGGTTCTAGGACCACAATAATTATATCCAGGAAGTTGTGTTTCTCCTGGGTATTTAGCCCATGGAGCCCCTGGTAAGTTTCCCAGTGAAGCAGCGATATCACCATCTGTTTCACTAGAGATAAATCTGTATTTGCTTGTAGCACATTCTACACACTTGCCTGTAAGCTTTTTATTCCTCGTCGTTATTGTTTTCAATCCACTAGTGGGAGTGGGCACTCTGCAACGAACACAATATAATTCATATTATTTATTATATTCCTACAACATGAATGCCATTGATTTCTCAGCGACACGAAAGCAAGAGCCAATCAAGCATCATGCAGCGCTACCAAATTCTATCAGAGCAATTATCATAGGTCCATCTGAGTCTAGTAAGACGCAATTGTTACTTAACCTGATAATGAGATGGCTCAAGTGAGATACATTGTATTTAATGGCACCATCTGTGGATGATCGGAGATGCTACGATGTGCTTAAAGATTTTAATGAAGAAGCGAAGTCGTCGGATGAAGACGGTAATAATATTATTGATTTTATCACCTATATCAACCATGCGCCATCCATAGATGATCGTGATGGTAGTATTAATAATCTCGTAGTGTATGACGATGTGATGTTAGACAAACAATCAAATCCAGCTCAGATATTTTCCCGAGGCAGACATAAAAACACCGATATATATATATATATATATATATATATATATATATATATATATATATATATATATATATATATTTATATGTTACTCAGCGATATACTCAAATACCTAAAGTGATCAGAGATAATTGCAATCTTCTGGTGGTCTTTAATGGTGTTGATACACACACGCTACGAAATATTCGTCAGACTTGGTGTTCTGGGGGACATAGATATGATTAAATTTAAAAACTTCTTCTCGCACGCGCAAGCGACTCCTCATGGATTTATCACGATAAATTTACATGATCCTCGGTCGCGATATCGAATAGGTCTCGATAAAATTTTTGGTTGAGAGACCTGTCACTTCTTTTTACACCCTTGACTCTGTCAAGTCACACACAGGGTGACGACCAGATAAATATATTTGACACACACAAAAAATAACCCGATTAGAAGTCTCAGTGACGCTTGTATTTTTTTTCACCCGTCGTAGGAAGCTTTAGTTTGGTCTGAAATTCTGGTCTATTTACCATCCTGATTTAGTGTTACTGACGCTTGTATTTTTTACCCTCCGTAGGAGGTTTAATTTGGATCTGAAATTTCGCTCTGTTCACCCTCCCTGCTGCTACATGTTTCTTCTGTCAGTATAAATATCCTTCCAGATATTGTGAAATGATGTAATAAACTGCCCACTGCTTGAAAATGGATGCATAACTGATAATATGAAAGCCCACTTACCCGGCAAATATGAGAGAAAAGTCAGAAAGATAAGTAATAGATACCCTAGATACGAGACGCCAACTCGAAGTAGACATCTTCGAATCACCGTTGCTTGTTTAGGGAGACAATCACATTCGTTTTGCTGTTGTTGAAGGCCATTTTGCAGTACATGATCGGACAATACATGGTGGCTAGTATATTTGGTGGAGGGAGAACCCCTTGAAGAACCACAGACCCACGAGACCTTACTGGCAAGCTTTCTCACATACCCACGTTGTTCGAGCCCGAGAGACTAACCAAAGCGGATACAGGCCAGATAAGGGCGAGCTCCTTACACCAATTGTCCATCCTGGGCCCCTCCACCTTCGCGCGGTTAAATTTTCATTTGCAAATTACCGAACCGGTCGGATTTGACCAGTTGTATAATAATCTACTCGTTACTTTTTTCATAAAGATTACGCCACAAATATTTATCGATTAAAAAAGAATAATTTAAAATCTTCTGCTCGATTTATTTTAAATTGAATTTACACATGTAACCATAAGGGAAGGTGTACGCATTCAGATGGATAATCTATCAAAATCACCGTTAGTTTTCAGGAAAGTTAATGAAAGGTCTTATATTGTACCTACCAAAGATGGAGGTTGATACTGAAGAATCCCCTGACAATTACTTAAAGGTTGAGAATCTAATTTAATTCAAAAATATCATAATTTGCGATTGATAATTAAACAAAACATCATACCAATGAGTTCCAACAATTTTACGCATACGGGCTTCACAGAACAAATTTACAAAACATGGAATTCGTTTCCTGGAAAACCAAAGTAGAAGGACCCTCCATCTACTTTTAGATCGTCACAAATCGGTACAAATGTTCCTGACCCAAGCAATTTGCAGTAACCACAACACGTAATCATGTCGAATACAACCAAATGGAAGAAACAAATCTTGACATTTGGCAGGTGTTGAAATCAATTGATATTTTTTAAAATCCTCTCGTATAACATCAAGTGATTTAATCGAGGGATAATACGCTTCCGAGGTTGATGTCTGTTAATATAGAATGTTGTGAGAAAAGAAAAGAAATGAACAACATTTTAACTACGAAAGTACTTAAATACGTCTTGTTAGCGCAGAGATGGCCACCATGTTTATGACAATGCATACTCTTTAGGATAGTCTTTTTTCCCGACACGGTTACGACCCTTCTTTCGTCAACTTTGTATTTATAGAAAAGAATTTATCAATATTTCTTACACCGTCTTCAAAAAGCATCTGGCTTGTTAATGTTTTCTTTATCTCACTCCTGAAGGATAAAATTCTTTTCAGGATTCAGTTTCTTGTTTCCATACCTTCTCTAGTATCCATCCTTCAGTCACGTTAGACAGTCACCAGTCAACTGTGAACAAAACGCGTTTTCCTTACATCCTCTACATATTTTGTCATCGTTCCTTCGATCTAAACCGACAAATAGTGTCTTGTGCGGATGAAGTAACATTGTTTCGGTTACTGGCATCGTATGGCGGGAGAAAACTGACACACCAAGGTCATTTTCTGTCTGTCCCTGGCCACTGACTGTTGTCCCATCCAGGGAGATATTTCGGGGATTAAATATAGCTAACAAACACTTTATCCTGTATAAAGGGCGTGTATTTCATTGAGTATATCAGGATTTAAAAAAACACTTCCCCGTGGTATGTCTGCAGTGTAACCCAAAACGATCGACCAGTTTAGTATAAACTCAAGAACAAACCGATAACCAGTGGCGTAATAATCGCCCAAGAACACCCCCCCCCCCCCTGCTTGGGGAGGTAACAGATGCAGTGGGTTCCAAAATTCCCATTAAACAACGTTTTTATCAGGAGGGAGCCTTAGAACGTAGCATCAAGTTTTGCCGGGGGTGGGGGAGGCTTATGTCAGAGTGTCTTGCTACGCCACCGAATTATAAGCTTTGAAACCTATTGATTCAATTTTCTCTATAATTTGTTACAGTTGTATTGCTTTTGCTCAAATCAAATTTAATTCCAAGAATTGTAAAACGACCAGGATGATTCCAAGTAATATGTTTTCATGTTCTTTCTTCTTCACCACAACCCCTTTTTGCACCAAGCCATATGACCTGGGTTTTGTCAAAGTTCACCCCCAATCCAGGAGCAGGAGAGGCTGTCTATAGTGCAAGTCACGCGGGTCATGTAGGCATTCAACACCGATTATTTCAGTAATGAGTGTAATTTTTTTAGAATTTGATTCTACATACCTTTAAGTGGCAACTATTCACTTCCTTTGGAAGGTCATTATTTAGACGCCCCGAGAGGCGCATACGGCAAAATCAATGTCAAAGTACGTAGACATTTTTGGACAAAATGAACCTAAAGGTGTGATCCAGTGCAATCCAGATTGAATGTCGCGCGCTGCGATGTCACAATGAAAACTACGCATATTGATAAACAAATTCGTATTACCCTCGACTGTTATTGTTGTTCTTGGGTTTAACGCCATTTTTCAGCACAAGATAGGCCATACATGGCGGCCAGTATAAATGGTGGAGGAAGAACCCGGGGAAACCCTCGAAAGAACCACCGAGGGAAATGTCACCATGAGCTATTAAGAGTTGAAGCCTTTGCATATTCACTTGATAGATATTCAGATTTGTTATTTATATCTGGATTTTTTTTTTAGAGAGACGCTTAATAACTCTAGATTTATGATAAATATATATCCGGAAAGGGGTCACTTGGTCAGACCCCACGCTGTAAAGAGAAAACAAATGAGAGCATTTTCCGTTATTTAGCACACAGCTTGACATATCATAATTAAAGGTTTGAAACCATTCAAAGATATATGGACCAAAACAGAAAATCTTAAAGACTTTTCTATATAAAAGAATTCTATCGAATCACAGGCCTTGTCGAAATCAATAAGAACTAAAAATGGGAGGGGGATGACAACTTCCTCTATTTTTCAATGAATCAAAAATGAGAGGCGTGTACAGTCACCAATATATCGACCCTTCCAATAAATTGATTGTATTTCACTTATTATCTGTAGTAAAGCCTTCTTTATTCCTTGAGCAATAGATGATAGTGCAATTTTTTAGATCAATATTAAAGAGAGAGATGGATTGCTAATTTTTTAAAAATAAAATGTTGATTTTCTTTCTTTAGGAATACATGTGTTAACCTTTGCTTTTGTGTAACTGAAAGACTATTGTTTTCGTAAGCTTTACTTAGGGCGCTAACCGAACAAGGCTCCATGTCAATCCACAAAAACAGAACTCAACAGTAAAATCATCTAAGCCAGGTGACTTGCCATTGTTCAGTGCGTATAGACCGTATTGCAGTGTTACAGGACCTTCAAGTGTTTCTTTCCCATCCGCAGATAGTTTGCAAATTATGGGATTTGTTGAGTCCAAAAGAGGTATTCAAATGAGAGTTATTGACTTGGGGATTTCTAGCGGAATAAAGCTTTTCTTTTTTTCTAAAAGGTTTTCTGTTCAATAAGAATGCTACTCAGATCTGTTCGTTTACTTGGAATCGTCATCAATGATACGCTTCGGTATCACTTTTTCAGTGTAATGTTTAAATGTTTATTCTCAATGTTACAAAAGAATGTAGAGCTTCTTCCCCCCCCCCCTTACTTTCCATCTTGATTTTGCTCCTTCAACTTTTCTTCGGGAGAATTTTCAAATTTGCTTCCAATATGCCATTCATGTTGAAATTTGTTGGATCATGATTGTCATTAGTCTTATTCATTTTATATTGATCAATTATAGAAGATATACAATTTTTAAGAATATCTGCAACTTCAGTGTCACTTAGAAGACCAATATTAAATTTCCATATACTTCGTCCTCTTATTCGGTCACAAAATTTAAAGGTGATGGAAACAGTAGAATGATCCGATTTGTAGCAGATGTCAATATTAGAGCTTGTCAGCTAAGTTTGAAGATCAGAGGATATCATAAAGGATTCTATCCTAGCCTTTTTTTATATATAAAATTCGCCTTTCCAGCTATATCTTCTGAGAGCGGGGTTCTTCCCTCTCCAGAAAATTCTTTAATTATTGAATGTATTTTGTTTGTGTGCGTTATTATCATCGTTATTATTATTTTTATTTACTTGGCTAATTGTATCTATAGCATAGTCCAGTGGTACATTCAGATCTCATCCAGTAATCCAATTGTTCCATATGTGCAAAGAGATGTTTAATTAAATCCTGAATTGTTTTCTTTGTTCCATAAAATACTGCTAAGATTATTTTTGATCATTTATAATAGCATCTAAAATAATGTAATTTCCTTCCAGGATCCTTTATTTCTTTCAGTATTTCATATTTAAATATATTCTTAAACAATATGACCACTCCCCCTGCTGATGCTTGAGTGAGAGCAAAACTTTGCTTAAAAGCCCATTAATTTTTCCAGTAAGTTTCTATATATTTTGTAGAATGAATATCTTTTAATTGGGTTATGTCGTACTTGTCCTTGCATATTGAGAAAATATCTTTTAATCTTGTCTGTAAATATTTCTCGACAAATAAGGCTTCCACTAGCTAAATTACTCACAGATAGGTGAGCGAAATCCAAAAGTTTGAGATATTTCTTAGCACCTCAGCTAATTTGTAATTGTGAAGAAGGTTGACAACTAAATAACCAAAATGTTGTTCCCCTTCAAACCCATTTCGTGAAAAACAAAACCATAATGGAGAAAAACAAACCTAACCCAATATTTACAATTATGCCTCGTGTGACTGGCTCTAAACCTCTTGAGCCCCAGAACATTATCTTGGCAACATTCTGGAATTCTTAAAGAAATAATCATGATATTATTAATAATAACTGATATTTTTAGTTATTACTACCATCATTAAAACAAAAAATGTTCTTACCGCCAAAAATAATATGAAGACCAGGTAAAATTAAGCTTTATTGGTGAATATATAGAGAACGTGTCCGACACGCATCAATCCCCTTTCAATGCCAACCCGGAAGTCTTTGGTCATTAGTGGGCCTCTTTGGGACTGATATCAGGCCTTTGGTCAGACCTAAATCATCGAATGCAATGATATATATACCTACTGAATACTACCAACATATGATCTGAGGCCCCTATATCAGTCAGAGAACCTCAAAAGGGCTTAAGGACATCCCTAAATAGAGCCATGGTTTCCTGACGTTACTTGAGAGAGTAATATATATATATATATATATATATATATATATATATATATATATATATATATATATATATATATATATATTAATAATAATAATAATAGTGCCGCCTCTGGGACACTTTTACATGAAATCAGACCACTGGGATATATGCCCTTAATCGCGTGCATATTTCTCATTTGAATAATAGCATAGAAAGTGCCCGTATACAATGTACAAATTGCGTACTGATTTCTCAATAAACATGGACGTTATTATACATTTGGTTCACCCAGTGTACGTCCCCCAAAGGTAGAAAAGAAGTTTCAAGCAAAATGCCAGTTTTTCGGGAACTTTGCATAAAATCCCAAATAATCCTAAATGTTCTATCACAAGTCCAAAGGATAGAATGTTCCGAATGAATTCTAATAGTTCTAAGTATCCTGATATACTAAATTGATTTGTCCAGAATGTCTTGGAATGTGTTCAAAATAATAGAAAAAAATGTCTTAATAAAAAGTCAATGAGCACCTAGTAATTCCAATGAATAATTACAATAATAATTTGCAAGCAACGATTCAAAGAACTCAACGTGGTATAGAGATCGGTAAAGTACACGACTGTTGGCAACTGCTGCTGAGTCGTAAAGCTGCGTTTCGTGCCTCCTTCGGGGTCTAATTTTTTACTTTTTGGATTTTAAATATATAAATTAAATTTTGTTTTTATTTTTCCTTCAGCGACTCTAATTTATTGTTCTTGCAATATTTCTTTCTTTCTGTCTTTCATTCTCGTGTCATCAATTAAAGATTTAAATTAGCTTAAAAATAACACTGAAAGCAAATTCTTTTTAAATACCGCTATTTCAACTAGTTGCTAACACTTGTCATTATCAAAGCTCATTATTGTTTATCATTACACTGTTTCCCGATGCGTATTAGTACAATTAATAATAATAATAATAATAATAATAATATAATCATCATCATCATCATCATCATCATCATCATCATCATCATCACGTGGAATTTTACTAAAGTGCCTAATCTTTAGAAGTTATAAGCGCTCTACAATATTAGATAACACATAAACACATATACAACTACAATATTACAAAAACAAACACCATGAAATTACAAAACAAAAACATGCTGACAATAATTAAGGAAGTAAACATTATTAAGTCTTTAAGTCTGTTCTTGTAGTCTAAATAGGTGCGTTTTAAGACTCTTGAATGAGATCAGATTGTCCTTGTGTCTAAGATTTACGGGCAATTCGTTCCACGTAGTTTGGTCCTGGTACGCAAAAGAAAGTTGTCCGTACGACTTCGTTTTGGGAACAATGAGATTGCGAGTGTAGGTGGGGTTTATACATGGGTGGAGTCAGATAGGTATAAAGGACTGGAGCTATCTTCGCTATCTAAGGTTCCGATATGTTAACCCTGTCTACACCTTGGTGGATCGAACAGATATGTCAGTGCTTTGTCATAGCGACATCTCTTGGATATAACGAGTTGTTTCCCTTAGTATGCACTGCCAACAAAACCAATAGCGTGTAACAGCAGTGCAATGTGCATGGGCCGAAAATGGTGGAGGCAATAGACTTCAAAAGGATGCTTTGTAAGATCAACATCGAAAATATGACAATGTACCAGACAGAAACCATTACAAGCATATTTGAGGTCAAGATGTATTTGTACAAACACGGACCGGCAGTGGAAAATTGCTTTTGTATGAGTTCATTCCACTTATGTGCTCCTTTGTCTCGATCATTTAGGAACAGTGTTCAAATCTTAAAAACTTGATTTTGATTAGATTCGGTGGCCTGCAGCCGCATTCATTGAAATTCACAGACCCAAAGCAGTGAAATATCTGCTCAATCGCTAAGGTGAAGTGTTAACACATCGGAACCTTGGCTAGCGAAGATGGACTGAAGCCAGTCAACGAAATGTAGCATAGTGAACAGATTTTATGTTTTATTCTGGATCGAACGCGTAGCCAGTGAAGGCTACAGAGTGGAGGTGGGGTGGTGGTGGAGGAGAGGTGTTCCCAGCTCTTCGAGCTCTTAAGATGATCCAATCAGCAGTGTTTTGAACTTTTTGAAGTTTCTGTATTGATACTGAGACGAACCAGACAAAAGTGAATTACAGTAGTCCAGTCTTGAAAGTACTAAAGAATACTCAAGTGTTTTAGTGGCATCAACCGAATGAAAATTGCGAATGGAGCTGATGCGTCTCGGCTCCAGATACGCAGCCTTGCATATCCAAATATGCAGTTTTGCATATGTTCATTACATGTTGGTGTAATGAGAGTGCACTGTCAAGAGTGACACCTAGGTTTCGTACTGACTGTGTAAATTTAATATTGATACTTATTTTGAGGTAAAGTATATGAATGAGAAAGTCTTTGTGCGGTGATCAGGATGGCGTCAGTGTTAGCATCATTCATCTGCAGCTTGTTATATGTCATCTTTGACTTCACATCGTAAATACAACTTTCTACGCCTTGGATGATAGCCTCAGCTTTCTCTGGACAGCCAGATTTGTTTATTTGAGGCGTACAAATTGTGAGACACCGGATGTTGCTCAATGACACTTGAGAGCGGCTGATTGGGTAGAATCAAGAGAGAACGGGGCTGAGAGCAGTGCCTTGTGGAACACTAAAACAGATTCATGGGATGGAATGTTTTCCATTTACAGACACGTTGTGTGCCCTGTTGACTAAGTAGAACTTAAACCATAGTAAGGTTGTATCGTGAATTCCAAATACGTGCTGTAGACGGTGAAGTAATATTATGGTCGATTGTGTCAATTCTTTTGCTCATGACTAAGTGTGTGTGTTTGTGTGTGTGTGTGTGTGTGTGTGTGTGTGTGTGTGTGTGTGTGTGTGTGAGAGAGAGAGAGAGAGAGAGAGAGGCAATAAGTATGTCCATACCGAGAAGAAAAACTGGAAAGGAAGGAACCTTTTGTGTCTATGTTTCGCATCTTTGCAGGTGTTAATTACTGGAGTTTGAATGTTATATATTGCTATAGGCCTGTATCTGTCTTCTTTTCTCTTATAACTTAAAATGTATATTAAAATGTATAAACGTGTTGTATATCGTCAGCATCGGGAGAGACGATCTACCATAGCTGGTCTATTTTTTCAAATCTAATTATAAACGAACAGTTCCATTACGGGCCTCGCCACTGTGCTATATGACATTGTCTATTTGAGGTACAAGAGTTTAGGAATACAAACTTCATGCACAGATAATGATATGGTACATATTTCCATGTCATTTAATATCAAATTCAAAAACTAGGGAGAAATAAACGCAAAAATATGGCAAGATTACAAAAACTAATCTAGAACCGTTTCCTGAATATCACTAAATATACAGGAGCTTAAGGGATAAATGCCAGTTATTTAAAAAAAATACAAAAAAACCCCCCCGAGATAATGTTCCGTTCTAATGGACAGTATGCGACAACAATTAAGACAATGATAATAAGATCATGAGTAGTCGAAGCATTGCGCACTGGAACAAATACATTTGTAGAAACCTGACCAATTTTTTTGTATTTTCATACCCTCCATTCTGGAGACCCGTTTGATATATAATAAGAATCCAGTGCTAGTTAGCTCAACGTCTTGACAATAAACGTATCAAAATTGATACATTCCCGGTCTTGACAATAAACGTATCAAAATTGATACATTCCCGGTCTTGACAATAAACGTATCACAACTGATACATTCCCGGTCGGTGAAGTAATAAAGTCTTGCTTTATAAATTCATGTTGAACGAATATCTCACACGCTGTATAATTTACAGCTCTCTCTCTCTCTCTCTCTCTCTCTCTCTCTCAAAATTGGTTGAAATATATCATATTTTAGGATCAGTCATCATTATATGGAATATTTTCTTC
>JAECUM010033058.1:0-24248 GCA_016617855.1 Megalonaias nervosa | reverse complement strand
TATCCGTTTTTCTTGCATGTGAGTTTTTAAATGATGCAAGTATGTTAGGTCTATTTTCGACAATATAAAGATATACTAATTAAAAGGTAAAATATCGTTGACACAAGTTAAAGTAAATGTTATTCCCATGATTTCCACATATATTTTGTCGGTGTCGTACATTATCGCATCTCCTTCAATATCTTAAACATTTTATTCATCTCTTTACATACAAACATGACACATGAATATAAAAGACGTTGAATAATCTTTTCTCTCTACGGTATTATTGAATTTGGTTCTTAAAGGCAAGACACGAGACACAAAATATTGCTGAAGATTTTGTAGATTCTGTTTTATCGAGGGATTCATGTGTTACAAGGTTACTATACTGCGGATGTTGACTGTAATCGGATTGATGAGTTAGTTTTAGTCATATGGTCAGATTCAGTTATATGTATACAGCGATAGACAATAATGCAACTGTTATGAAATACTGAAAAGGAAATCCTTTCATTGTTTGAACGATTTGTTTTTTGCAACAGTTTATGGAAATTTAACACTGTGTTTTGTATGGCAATGTTGAGTACTACGAAGTAGCCAGACGCGAAAGACATAACAAATATAAAAGATAATATGTCTTTCATGCATCTTGTGTTTTGCTGCCTAGGAATTCTCAGTGTCTCAGAAGGAAGAATAATACAAGGTATAATTGGGCAAAATGTATCTTTCTCATGGACATACAACGTTACATTTTATGATGCTATACTTATCCTGCACAATGAGTCCATTTTCAGTGTGATATTGCCAGGTTCTAATAATTCTGGCCGAATTAAAGAAACTGATCGATTGAGAGTTCTGGCAGACAACACAGCGCCTGATCAAGTCAAGTTGACTGTACACTTTTTGAACTTCAGTACAAATGATATTGGGCTATACAGGGTGGTACGGCAACGGAATTCACGTGAACTGGACGTCAGTGTTCACCTAGAAACAAATGGTATGTAGCTCCAAAATTTATTTAAACATTTGCATGTTGTCACTCCAAATTGTAACCACTAATACAACCAGACCCGGCTGGTTGCGTGTGCGAAGTGTGCGATGCGCACAGGCATTGCCTCTGAATAATTCATTTCCTGTTCGTTTTATTCGCAATTTATTCGAAAAACAAATTTGGAAAGGCGCCAAACATTCATCGCACACACAGAAAAAAAAACAACGCGCGGGGCCTGAATACAACAGTGAATCAAACTTTGTTTACCTTCTGGAAAGTGGAACATAACGCCTGTTGAAACCGATTATATTTTGTGTTGACCTTAAATTGTTACCATGCATACAATTTTTTTTTTTAGGTGCTTTATTTAACAAAAGTGCATTCTTACTTATGTACAGTAGTAATCAACAATATCTCATCTTACATTCTAACATACAATTTTTGGAACGTTACTTTTCCTAGGTACCATATTGCCAGTATTGTGATCACGTGCCGTTAAGCCCTACTACTAATTACTTTTCAGTTCTAAATATATTTCTATATTATAATAGGAATATGTCTGATTATCCGCACGACAGCATTAGAATAGAATTTTCTTTAGAATGCTGTAATCAGCAATTTTAAACATTACCTCCGTTAGCCTGTCCATATATTTTGCACTGTCGCAGGTAAGTGTCTTTGTATTTAATTAATTAATTAAATGAAACTGATTTATCCGTCTCGTACTTAATCATTGAGTTCATATTAGTAACTATTATGTTTGTATATACTGGTCGTGGAGCATAAATCTGCATTTAGAGAGAAAACAAAAACAAAAACACATAACCAAAATATACACAAACACCAAATATAATGTATCGCACCTTCTACATCTACAATAATCGATGATGTATAGTTTAGAAGAAGATAATACGCTCTGCTGACCCTAAAGTTGAATAACAAGAACGTTGATGTACAATCATATTAATATAGAAATGGCATCGTATGGTTATCTGTGTTTAACATTAAATTTGGTAAGTTATTAAATAGTCATTACAGGTGATAATTTCCTGATGTTAATTTGTATAATATTCTAGGAGCTGCTGATTATGATATATTTATTATTTTAAACAAAAAGCTTACAGTCGTATTTAGGTTCATCATAATTGAACTGAAATGTCGCTTTATTTAGAACCTTGGATAGAAGTGCAGTATGCATTTTTTAAATGACGTTCATTATACCTCACACTGTTTACTTTGCCTTTTTTCAGGGATCATTTATAATGCGTACACAGCGATGACCCAGAGAGAGGATACAGATGCTACCGGTATTAAAGCATTCGCCCATTTATAAAAATATTTTACATGTATGTATGCTTTACATGTATAATGCTGTTATTTAAGCAGCATGCGTGATGTATAATATGTATGCCATATAAATTGTGTGACAGGATACTTACTGTTGCACATGAGTTCCCTCACGCAACTAACAACTTTCACACAGTACCGGTGCTAATAATTAAAGTGTGCCTAATATGAAGACGAAATAATGGTCTTATTTCACTCACAAATGATATATCCTGTAATAGGTAGGCGGGTATATGATGGTGTACTTGACTAACATCAATTAGCGACAGTTAGCGAATGGTCATCCAACGTTTCCTAAGGTCACTCTCGATTTCTCTCCATTCTGTTACACAGAGACAAAGGTAAACATAAATCATAACAACATAACAAATATTAATAAATAACAAATGTTATATTCTGTAGCTTTCAAAGAAATGAAATGTATGAACTGAATAATCTTCCAGGAGGAACGAAACACTTCTTTATATACATGACAAAGCTTTAAAGTCAGTATATTTGACGATAATTGAAAGCATATTATGCATAACCGCAATATGCATTTCTGAATAAATTAGTAAGTCAATGCATTATTCCCTTCATTTCTTCCAGGGTCCAATCATTATACTAAAACAGTGACTACCAGAAAAAAGGACACAGAAGGTACTGTTATTATACAAAAACTTTCCTACCAACCTAAATATAATGAAATAATACCTCCTAACTGATTGGCACAACACTGATCTAAATTCATCCATGCAAAGTTTCCCCTTCAAAATCTATTAGATTTTAAAGGACAGTTAAGGGAATGATAAATATTTCTAAGAGTGTAAGAAAGATCAACAATTTGTCGAAAGATGTTTAATGGCGCATCAATAGACAAAAGACTCTTTAATGGTAAAGAATGGGAGAACTGTGCAGTCACTGTGTCTGGTTTGGAGAGGGATGACACACATTTAATGATTGAAAACATTTTCCAGAATCCCTGGGGTGGTGCCTTAACAGAGACAATAGAGTTGCGTATAATACAATGTAATACAGAAGCAACGAAAGTCTTAGTAATTTAGAAATGTGCATGAAGAGGTTAGTGTTAGGACTGGTCAGGATAATGTGACTGGGTGTGACATCATGCTCTATGTCTGCGGCATGATGCTCCAGTTCTAGACATCACTATAAACTGCCATACTGCAGACATCGTAGCGTTATGACTGAAACATTGATAAAGCTACGTTAAAAATCCCAGTCACACACACACACACACACACACACACACACACACACACATGAACTCTATCCAAATGAAAGATTCTTCTTTTCTTTCACAGTTACAATAATGCAAAATTGTGCTAGGAATAAGCCAACAAAAAATTCTGTAAAATGTGTATGTCATGTCTGCTTTGCCGGTACAGAATCCAAAAATTCACAAAAGGCACCTTTCCCATAAAGTAGGTAATTAAATCTATCGTTATTACTTAAGTTAGTAATGAAAGTAAAGTGAATGCTCAGCTCAGATTACATGGCCATACATGTCTAGACAATTGAGTTACACGTAAATGCAGACGAGTAAATATTCGATGGAGCACGAAATGTACGTTTACTTCCATCGGCATATACCGTTTCGGATCAAATAGGGAGGGTACGTTTTTTTTTCTGACAGCAACGCATAAAGTTATATGACATGGTTTTCATCACCTTCTGTCATGATACGAAAAGTGTCAACGCAAACATACTTTGTCCCTTGAAAAGTGTTGTGAACTTTCCTCCTTTTACTCATTAGTTTATTTCTGCAGTACAAGCCCAGACCCTCAGCTATAAGAAAAATGGACGCTATCCTCCCCTTTGATATTTTTTATGTGAGGATATTTTCAAAATAAATAGCCTAGAAAAAATAAATTTGGATTGGGTTTATCTTCGTTTTCAAATGGGCTTAAAGATTCGTTGTCCTGCTGTCAAGTTTCCATTTCTTTCCACTATGATCCACCCCAACCGTAGTAGTAAAGTATATTCAAATCGGTCTTGTACAACATTTTTATATCTGCATGATACTTATATAGTTGGAATCACAATTGTTAGTGTATGTATTTGTATTCTTTTTTGTTTTTTGTTGTTGATGTTATTGTTGTCATGGGTTTAAAACCATTTTTCAGCAAGTGATACACTATACATTGCGGCAAGCAATATTTGGTGGAAGAAGAAGCCCGGAACACCCCCAGGAAGAACCACAGACTCAAATGAACTTGCTTGCATACCCACGTTGGCCAATCCCGAGACTCAAACCCACATCGACAGAGATGAGATGTCAGTGATCTGTAAAGGCGAGCGCCTTAGACCACCTAGATACTTTGACAATGAGATTATTACTATTCATTAAAATATAAATTTAGCATATATTTTGAAAACTATTAAATACAATTTCATGCTTGAATCATTCAGCAGCAACAATTCTTACAAACGAAATCATAAGAGCAAAGTTGGAGGCTTTGGAAGATACTCTAAAGGTCATAGTTTACTCATGTTTGCTTGCGAGACCTTCATTTCTGTCGTGGTGCCGTTATATAGGCGACACTGCCATAGCCATCTCTATCAGTGGCTGTCGTTACTCCAATCAGTTCTTGGTGACCTTAGACTCGGTGGGTTGCATTTCCTTCCTCAGTAACATACTTATGCTTAGTATGTTGTAGCAGGCCATAACGAGCTATATTATCTTTCTTATATTTGTTACTATTGGTCGTACACTTGAACACTTGTCAAAAGGAGTAAAAATGTTCAAAAGATTTCCTAACGTAACCATAATACTGTACAATTTCTAATTATATCAACGATCAGCTTATTCCTGCTTTCTTTTTATTTATATTTTTCCTGGGGTACTCTTGTTACCTCTCAATTGTTGGCGGATTTTTTTAGCCTGTTAGTGTTCGGGTGACGCAGCATAATCACCTGTATCATCATCTCCCTTAGTGAGAATGGCATGGTCTACCCCCTTCTCTCCAAGTGCGTATGCTTTCCTCTTGTCCAGTAGTAGATAACCAACAATTTTATAGGTAGAGCTAAAATACCAGTCTTCATAGTTTATTTGCTTGTAATATATACTCCACTGTATCCGTGTATATCACTTTGTTGTGTGCATAATATAAAGTTTATATCATGATTTCCATCACTGTGCATTTAATTTGCCTATAACTAGTTTTATCATCTCTTTGGTTTGGCAATTTGATCATATTTGGTTTGTTTGACTAAATTTTCGTTCAAAATGCCGGACAAGGAGGAATATAATTTATGATATTTCGTGTTTGTGCTAACCCACCTAATATCCATACACGTATCACAATGATATAATCCAGAATGCCCCTCAATGAAAGCACAAAAATTCAAAAATAATTATTTAGTTCTAAAGTCAATGAAAAATTTGTAATTCATATGAATAATTTTCAATAAACAAATCCTCTAAAATATAACTGATCAAAGCTAGAAACTTATTACACTATATATGTTAAGATAGGAATAAAAAATTTTGATGTAAGCCACCTTTCTATAAAAACTTAAGACACAATAGAAGGATCAAGATGAGGTCAAAAGTTCATTTCTAGAACATTCTAAGTATAATCAAGGTCGGTTCTTTTATTTAACGTTTAGTAGCCAACCTTTCAGAAATCAGGTAGACCATATACTGTTCACGGGGAAACCAATGTCCTGAACTCAGATCCAAGTAAACATGTTTTCAGAAAGATAACATTAGTCAGGTAGTCCCAAACTCCTACCTTCTGCCATGGACAAAGTTCAGTCACATAATATAAATTAAATTTATAACAGTACATATGCACTTTCCCCATATACACATATTCACACACACACACACACACACACACACACACACACACACACACACACACACATATATATATATATATATATATATATATATATATATATATATATATATATATACCTGCATCAAGAGAATAATGCACGCAACATCAAGTGTGGCGGGGGTGTGGGGTGGAAAACATTTTCGCAAGTCAAGAGTGAAAATAATAGATGTTGACCCTAGTCGGCAGTAGAAAGTCTCACCCACGAGACGAAAAATATCCGTAAATATGTTTTAATATATGCCTATCTTGTCCACTGGAACAGGTGCTTCTGCCTCTTTTTCTGTGAAAGTAAAATACCCTCCCTTATTTATATTTTTCATGGAATATTTATGTCTGTAGTTAATAATTAGTTAATAATAGTTATGTATGTTTTGGGAATTTTAATTTAAATTTTCCGAATTTAGAGGCACACAAACCTTTCTGAGATGTTAAATATTGATTTTGATGTGAATTAGTCTTTCTTCAATATTTCGTCTATTGTTATATTTTAATATGTACGCTAAGTCTTTCTTAAAATTGCTATCCCTTAGCTTCTCTGCTGATCATTGTTTTCATATACAAATGCTTTAACTCGCTCCACGGACGAACTTAATTTAATATTCTTATAATATATGTCTTGGAACTGATAACATCCAAATGTTTTTATCTTGGGAATATTTCGTGTGTTTTCGTTTCATCGAGGCCTGGACTATTTACAGAGATTGCACTTGTCACACTTTCTGTTAATGATCTGTTACTTTATTTCAACCAGTGGATGGCATTTAAATATTATGATTGCGATTTACATTGTAATTGTGATTTTGATTACCGTTGATGCTTTCCATTTTTGTTACTGTATTTCTGAATCTTTTTTAATTTACAATTACGCTGCGTGTTGTTTTTGTTGTTGCTATTTAGATTTTTTGAAACACTTTAGTATTTACTCTGGTTTGCTAGGTTTTATTGGGTCGAATATGGGCACTCTCTATAATATGGGTACTCTTCCTGACATTTCACTTACTATACCTATAAATGTCTTACGAAAATCATTTGCCTAGTCAGGATGTCCTTTTCCTTTTGTTCACTTGATGTTCAGGGGTGTAATTAATGTCCTGTTTGTCACTTTCTTAAGACATTGAAGTCGGTGGTACTTATTTCTGGAATCAACTGTTTTCCACTTCTGGGTCCTGTAAAGCAGGTATCTATACTTGTGGCTGATTCTGTTTTTGTGTTTCTAGACTTGGTCTAATCATTTGGTTACCCTTTTTCAGTTTGCAAATTTGTCAAATTTGTCGCATGCAGTTCCTATTTGAGAAGTTCTATTACTCGAACATATTAAAAGATGTGGCAGTGGTGGTGGATGGTGGATCATTCAAAGTCATTTTCTCCACGTTCCCTTCGTTTTAATGTATTTGTGGACCTATTATCTTACACCGCTATTTCGACATATAAAAAGTTACCAGATATCATCTGCAAATGAACTAATAATGAATCAAATCGTACTTCATCACCGTCAGCCCATATTACTTAATTTTCCTTGAATGCTAGTATATTTCTAAAATTAACCCAGAACTCGAAGTAAAAGGAATAAAATTGATGAAAGGATGTCAATTTGCCTTAATCCATGGTTACGAGCAAAATAGTAGATTCTGAAATATTACACAGGACTTTATTTTCAAATACATATCAAGCAGAGTCCTTACAGGTTTTCTGTTGGTACTAATTTTAATAACTTCATTGCATGGTCCAATGCACCAAATTAAATAGAATGCTTTGATATATATATATATATATATATATATATATATATATATATGTGTGTGTGTGTGTGTGTGTGTGTGTGTGTGTGTGTGTGTGTTCGGTTTTATATTATAGAACCGGCTTGGTTTTGATTTAAACTGTTGTAATGGTCCAAACAGTTGGTGAGTCAATTATTCGATAAAGACCGCACTACGAACGTACAATACATTAATTTCTAATTTCAGCCATGGATGAAACAATAAATTTCCTACAGACTATAGTTTTGAGTATCCATTGGAAAACGACAAATAATAACTGAAAATCAATTACAATTTAACTGCGAGAAAACTTGAAATCAGGCGTTGAGGCAAGGTTTTATCAAATATTGTTTCAAATACAATGCCAGTGCCTTATTTCTAGATTATATAATTATTAAATCGGAGAAAAGTGCACCAATTATGCCAAATATAATCTAAAAAACTTTTATACGTTCGGATACATTGATTACCGTTCGAAGCAAATGGAGCAGAGGAGGAGTATTCATCTTTGTCCATTTATCTTTGACCGATGGATCTGTAACATACTATATTTACATTTTTTCAGGGATTTATCATTACACATCTGTGGGAACTATGCAGGAGGAGGCTTCAGAAGGTACTGCTTTTGCAACCACAGTTCTTTTTTTATTTTTCAGAACTGACAAATATTTGCTGATGGGCCAATCCGCTATGATAGAAAGAGACAATCTGATCAAAATCAGATATCCGCTGTCCTACGTGAAGATCTGACGACGACCGCCTAGGCGTCATGTTCTGGTGACCTTTGAATTAGCCAATGGAAATGCAGGTTTCAAACATCTGAAAGTGAATCAAAGCGTTTGGTACACATTCATGCTCTTCATCCACATTACTCAATCTCCAAACGCGAAGATATAAGACTTCGTCTGATTTGCTGATAAAATTAGCGATTATGGTTATAACAAGTTGCCAGACCATGACCCCTAAGCAGCAGCTGTCAGATCTTCATGTAATACAGTGGATATCTGATTTTAATCGGATTGTGTGTGTGTGTGTGTGTGTGTGTGTGTGTGAGAGAGAGAGAGAGAGAGAGAGAGAGAGAGAGAGAGTGTGTGTGTGTGTGTGTGTGTGTTTTCCTTTAATTACAAGGTGATCTATTTCATATTTGTTTATTACTTAAAGTACAGAACTTTACCATGAACAAAATGCCAGGCTGCTAAAATTTTGATTGGTTAGAGACATTCGTTTGGGATCGAATGGGTGGGAAATGTTTTTAAATGGAACTTAAAATGTGAACATTTTATTATAAACATCTGGCTACAGTTCTCAGCAGTCAGCATATCAGACTGATGGGCAATATGTATATTTCAGCAAGCAGAAGGTTCATGGAGTATTCACTTTATCTCTTCAGACATCAAGTATTACACGACTGCTGCTATGAGCAGGAATCACGATGCAGAAGGTACTTTTGTTGTAACTAAAATTGTTTTCCATTTTATACTTCTGTAACTAAAATAAATAGTTACTTATTAAACTCGTGAGTTTGTACAATCATTTGTTAGATTTCAAATGCCTTCATGAATGAAAGTAGTTTTCGTTGCAAACTAAGTGAAACAAATGTGCGTGACCATCGCCTATGATGATGGCAAAAAAATTACGATCTAAATGCATCCATGCAAGATATCTCTTATATGTGAAGCAAACGTATTGGCTGGATGAGAACTACTTATCTTTGGCGAAAACTATACAAGTGGCTGTTTGGTGGTTTATTAATATACCAGTACATGAAAAACAACCTCAGAAAGATTATATTGGTACTATAACTCTTACTTATATTACTAGAACTGCTAATGCAAATACTATTTAAATATATGTATTGATGGAGAAAAAGGGATCGGGAATCAGTCATGTTGCGAGATAGAAAGAGTGCAAAAATAGATAATACCAATAAGTACATAAATAAAAATGAAGAAACAGAATCTACCTCAAGGATATTTGTTTAAATTTTCGGCCGCCTTTTCTTATAACACAATGGAACATCAATGATTGATTATTTCTAATTAAAAAAATCGCGTTTAAACACGAAGATAACATGAAATGTAAGAAGGAACTTATTTAATTCGTTTCAAACATTGATAATTTTGGGATCAAATGGAACATGGAGATATTTTTCACCACAAACCTTACAGTACTCTTAATTAGGAATATCTGACTACAGTTTGAAATTTACATTATATTGGACTGAGAAGCAGTATTGTTCTTTGAATGAAGCAGAAAGTTCATATAGTATTCACATTGTTTCTTTCCAAGGGATTAATCGTTACTCGACCGCTGCTATAACTCCAGATGCGGATGTAGAAGGTATTGTATACATGACAAAATCTTGTCAATTTTTAATCTACACATTTTTACCAGCTGTATGATACTAGGATTTACTATCTTGATCCAATTATTTTGTTGTACTTGACATATGTTTCGTTCATCAGTACTATTCGTTCCACATTTGTTCGAAAAACTGTTTAGGACGTTTTCCTTATTAAACTTACAACATGTGTAAGCAGAACGCAAATGTTTGACCTAGCATTAGAGGTTACCACTCTATGGCCTTGGAGACCAAATTTGGATTTGAGATATGGCATTAGTGATTGGAACATATGTTCCTAAAATTATGTCCCCTGTCTTTATAGCTTCAGCGTCAAAATAACATTATCACTTATCGCTCGATCGAATTCAATGTGTTAGTTTTGATCAAGTCTTGCAAAACTTGCAATCCATTTTTCACAGATTAATACATCCCAGATCAATTGTTCTCATATGTTTCCCATATTGTTATAATCGACCTCTGGATGTGTCTTGCCACTTGCTCTTCAAGTTAATGACACGCACAATGGGATGAAATGAAATAATAAAAATTTAGGGACATAAAACATGCTTAAGATTCTGAATAGATCCAATTGAAGTGAGTTAGTATGTAATCATTCGCCTTGCAGTTTTCTTGAACATTAAATACTCTTTTACCCAACAGCTAGCTTGTTATCTGTGTTAGTAAACGTATGTAATAATTCTCCTTATTGTATACTTTAGAAACGATATCCATGTAAATCCTTACCAGGTATATGACATGTTGTTTTCTACAGCATCGATATCGTAAACCAGAAAATAATGATACGGTAATTCGTTCTCTGGATCATCGAAACCCCACAGAGCCTGATCTAATTTGACATTAGAATGTTCAAAACTTATCCGATATGCCAGTTTCCTTGCATCAAGTTTAAAGAAAATGACTGCCTTCAGACACCCTTCTGTCCAAATGAAAAGAGCTAAATATTATTCCTATTGTCAACAAGACGATGAATGGAATCTCTGGAATTTTTAATAGTACTTGTTAATGTTTAGAATGTATAGAATTCCAGCATGAATACAATTGCCTTCAGTCTCGCCATCTCATTATCGACATAGGATCATATATACAGCAGTTCATCATTTGCTGAAATGTGCCGTAATATTTGCAAAGCTCTTGTCATAGCAGATATTTAGTGTATAACACTTAAAAAGTGCGTTATGGAAGTGTAAATTTAACAACTCACCTTCAAATAACAAAGATAAGTCTTGCCTTTCTGATTACCTTATTATAAGAAAACAAAATTGGTGTAAAATAATGTGTTATGTATTGGATTGATTATCGTGTTTTGTTTATTCAGTATAATGGCCTCTTTTGCCGTTTATTTACGCGTTTATGATATGGCAGAAACTTTCACCAGGACGACAATACTATCTGCAGATGACTTTTATTAATTATTGTAAGGGAGAAGACCCTCAAGTAGCTGTTATAATATTTGATCCGATCTCATGGCAATTAGTTAGTAAATTGAGACAATCATATTCCTTGAATGATATTGTAAATAATAGGGAACATTTTAAATTAAAGTTTGAAAGTAAGAAACAGTATTTGTTTTATTTTCAGCTTTTCCATCCAAACGCCATTTACTGTATATTGTTCTCGGAATGGGAGCTATAATAGCTGTTGCATTGTTCGCCTGTCTGCTGCACAAAATTAGGATCTGGTAATTATAATTCATAAGATAAGAAAACATTTAAACATTTCACAAGCATAACAACACAAAGGTATGTGTTGTGAGATATATTGTTTCATTGCTTTACTCTCGAAAAAATACATATTTATAGGGTCTATCAGAGATCAAATACTCTCACAATTTATGCATTTTGATGGAACATATGTATTCAATTGTATGTGTTTAAAATCAACTCAGTTTTTAGAACTATATCATCCAAGTTCGATTTAATATCATTCAATGTCAGAAGGACATCCATTTGGCTAAAACTGAGACAGTTATTTTATTGTAATATCTATAGAAAACTTTGCAAAAATATTTAATAACCCCATCTGGGTCTGAAGTAGTTTTATTGACACTAATACAATACATGATGTTTTGTTCTAGCGTACGTGTGGACAGAGTATCAAGTTGCAACACATTAAACGATTCAAGTAAAGATGAAGTGGACGAAATTGTACAGGAGGAAACTCTACCTGCAAATTACTGGACCATTGTAAGCAATGAAATAGGAGAAATGAGCACAGCCATTGAAACAGACTTAGAACGACTCAGAAAACCATCGCTTGTTGTACAAGCAACAATTTCTACACTTAATGAATCAGAGCATTTACTGAAGCGCTATACCATCAGAATGAATGATGAACTCGATGGGTACCTCAATCCAGTTCACTCACGTCCTGTTGAATTCGACGGGTACATTGATCCAGTTCGTTCAGGTCCTGTAGAATTCGACGAGTACATTCATCCCGTCCACTCAGATCCTGTGGAATCCGATGCTTACATCCATCCATGTCACATAGATCCTGATAATACCGGTTGTGTTCCCAGACATGAATCAACGGAATTTTGACATGCCATCAATAACACATCGCAGTGTGGCATTTGTACACACTATCATATATATATATATATATATATATATATATATATATATATATATATATATATATATATATATATATATATATACGGGTTTACACGCAGTGTCGTGTAACTAGCTGAATCACCAATCTTGCTAAATTCAAACACTTCGATATCAATTTCAATAAAAAGTACGATCACAATAACACTCTCTATAATCCGAACACATTCTGACTTTGAAATTAATAACTTACCAAATACAAAAAGGTTACCTGTTTCGAATAATCTAGAGGAACGTTTATATATTTGGATCGGTTTCATGTTTATTGATGCATGGTAAAGTCATATAAACAAATCAAGCAGTAACTTTTGTCACTACTGTATTCTGTTTACGCCATAAAAGCGAGGCAGATTAGCCAGGAAAGACAAATCTTTATATATTTTAACCTGTGCGATATAAAATAATTGGGTTGATTATATTAGCAAAGGCTGAAAAAAGACAACAGACATAAACGTTTGGGAGCTCTTTGAATATTCAGGAAGCACCTTATAAGCCTCAAAATAGGCAGTTTGGGCTTGTCCAACCTTCAGTGTGATTACAATGGCCGATATATCATTCTTTCTCTCCATATTATATAAAAATATTCAAGTTGTATTTGAGAAATCGGAATGTTTTATATAATTTATTTTTCGTATATATCAGACTTATTTGAGGAATGATTGAAAATAATTTGATTTTTTTTCATACACTGTCTCGCCAGACTTCTTGATAAATCTATCAAGACGGTGTTGCAAGTTGTTTTTGTTCATGTATGATACGGCTGTGCATCTTGCAGAAATTTTGAACACGTCATGTGTACTTACTGATGAAGTTTATGCAAAAATGATTTTTATTACGTTGGTTAAAAACCGAATCCCTGGTTTTGAAAGAGAAAATTACACGAAATAGGTTTATTTACAAGGGTAGTCGTGTTGGAATCATGTTTAGGAATTTCCACGCTAACTGAATCAATAAGCAGTCATTATATCCTGTTATAGTCTACAAGTAGGTAAGTATCGCCAACCTTAAAAACCAGTACATCGACTTTTACTTTGGGCGTGAACAATCAATGAACAAAGAACATCGAAAGTTGATAATCCCAGATCCGCAACGCTAATCTACTCTGTCTAAATTGCACACGAAGTTTGATCAAATAAACAGAGATGGATATAAGAAACAAAACATTAAAAGACGCCAAGGACTGTGCACACAAACAGAATGATTATATGAATACCATGTTCCAAAACAAACTGACAGACATACGTTAAGAAATCTAGCCACTAATTCATATCCCGTAGAACTTTATATTAATGTTAGCAATTAAAAAAAAACAAAAAAAAAAAAAAAAAAACAAAACAAAACAAAACATGTTTTCATCCATAAGAATTAGATTGTAGCTTTTAAAGGTAAAGTGTTCTGAAGTACATTTTATGAGCCTTGCGCTGTTCAAAAGGTGGAGCGCCTGTTGGACACTCAACAACATAGTATCGCTCCACGAGTTCGTATGATATTTTGTCAGCAAGAAATCGAATGCCGGATATAAAATAAAAGAAGCTATTTTATTCTTTACTAGTACATATCGTAGATTGAAGTTTGTGACATTGACAACTGACAAAAATATAAGCCTTCTGCCAACTACTGGGTACATCTAAAAATTTTACTACTATAGGTTTTCTTCCTCAACCAGTACACTGGTTCTCTGGCTGTAGCTTATATAGTAGTCGGACACGCTTACCGAACATTTTGTTTTTCTGATGGAGGTGAGGGTGGGTGGAACATCTAAATGTTGAAGTTCAGGTATACAATTATGAGATCCTGAAACTATGGACACGGGGAAAGTCGTATTGAATCAAGCTAATACCTTGCCACAGAGCTGGAAATTAAAAATAAAGTTATCTCGCAGTATCCGTTATGATTAATGTTAGATTTTATGTAACACAAAACGGTAATACATTCATGTTTATCAGCCAGGTCCAGTTAGAAGAATGCAAGAAGGAGATATAAGGCAAAGATCCGAGATGAAATAAGAAAAGTGAATTTGTTGAGAGGTGTTCGAGAAAACACTGAAATGAAATTCATTGCGATGAACATCAATGTAATGGATTTGGGAGCTAATAAAACACCATTCTTCAGCGCAACTTAGTGCAGTTACAAATGCAAATACAATAATAAAGTTCCTAATGTGGCGATAAAAAAACTTACCTATGGCCAATTGTATATAAGGCATGAAGAAGTTGATAACTGCTCCTGTGGTGCAAAAATAACTGTTCAAAGGATATTTGTGATACAAACATCACGATCAAAAGAGGGTTTATCAGAGCTAACACTTAGATTTCTCATGGAGTTAATTAATTTGACAACGGATCCAGATAGCAGTAGGTACCGGGCAGATTTAAAGCTTAACAGAGCTTTAACGACGACAGCTTACCCAAAAAGTTCAAGCGATGTCTGTCATCTGGTACACAATTAAATGTCTATACATTCCAAATTTGATGCCTGGAAGCCATAGTTGAAAGCAAGGAATCGAGACCAAATCTGTGATAGACCTGGACGTCTCCATGTAGTATTCAATGCTGCCTTTCAAAACTAAAGTAGGGACACTTCTTATTTGGTAATTAGGCCTTGTCAGAAACAGTAGATGACAAAGTAATGTCCATAAATCTATTTACCTTTCTGGTTTATAATGCTTTATATGTCAGGGTTCCCACACGAAATTACACAGATACGCCTGTCGTCCATATTGAGTTGCATTGTGACTGTTGACTGAAGATAACTAAATCCGGCTCTCTCTGGAACGACTTCTCAGTTGGATTAAGCGGCCTAGCAGATATGCTTATCCACCGGCTCAGAAGGCATTTGGCAAGAGCAGTACATAAGCTCAAGTGCAGTAGGAACTGAGTGCCATCCAAAGCGCCTGGACTCTAATTAATAACATATACGGTTAACTTGCCTTTGCATTGCAGACACGATATTTTGTTGCTGGGGATCATATTGTTTCAAACAATTCCAAAAACAACATATTGATTTAAATCAACGAAATAATGTATGTTTTAATTACTGACTGATTTTATAAACATGAAATGTTCATGAACAAATTCAACTTATGTATGAAAACAAACAACAAGACCACAGAAAGTTTTGATATCTAGTGCTTGCGGCATAACTCAGCAGATTTTACACTATAAGCAATAATTACACAGTAAACCCAAGCAACGGCAGCACTAAATTGCCAGGAACATAATAATGAAAAGTCCATTGAATAGGGATAATACGCAAACATTGACAATTTCCACACGAAAATGATATAGTTCACTCAAATAATGAAATATGACACGTTTTCACTCATAGTGAAATATGAGTTTTCGCTCAAATAGTGAAATATGATATATGAGTTTTCACTCAAACAGTGAAATATGATTGACGAGTTTTCACTCAAATAGTGAAATATGATTGATGAGTTTTCACTCAAATAGTGAAATATGATTGATGAGTTTTCACTCAAATAGTGAAAAATGATATGAAACATTGGGACATATATCTTGCGAAGTCGAACACAAATCCGAAAGGTCTTCTCAGCCCCAAAGCTCTGTCGAATAGTTGAGGAGCCACCACGAACGGCATGCCCCTCCTGGCTTGCCTAAAGATCCGTAGAATCACTTGTTCTCTGCAGGCCCGTTGGTACAGAAGCCTTGGTTCTTTACCACGTGATGACCTTTAACTTCTTATGGGCCAACGTCAACCCCCGACAGCAGCACACTGCGTATAACGCAACCCAAATTTAGCACCACGGCTAAACACCTACAATACGGTGCACATACGGAGATACAGTATAACTATCACTCCGTAGCCCCTTCAGCACTACACTAAGCATTCTCCAGTCACCATTCACCAGTCACCGGCCATCAATCAATCAATCACCAATCAGTCATCAATGATTAATCAGTCACCAATCAGTCAGCTGAAAATATAATATCTTAATCCGTGTACTACAAATCACACGGTCATGTATAACAGCCCGCAATAACGTTATGTACTGTAAACTTGATTTTATTCAAATTATATTATCGGGACTCTGTGCAAGATGATAACCAGGTTCAGAAGTGAACCTGTGTCTGACAAGAATCATATAGTACTTTACGTAACACCTTCTCTTCCTTAATAAATACAACATTATTGCGAATTTTAAGTTACCTATAGGTAAACTAGAAAACAGACTATAACATTGAATTATACGATACAAGCCGGAATTAGCTAAAATACAAGATAAATATGATAGTAAAACAATTTGTTTCCTATAATACAAGTAGGAAAGTAATATTTAACTCACATACCTCTACAGCTGGAGATGGCGGGTCATACAGTGGACTACTCACTGACAAGACTCTTCGTAATGTGATGGTTTAGTATACGATGAGGTAATTTATGGACAGGCCATGTAGACAAACACTGCCTGTGCGCTCTAGGGATATCGGTATTAAATCATTTGGTTATGCATGTATGAGACGTTTTAGTTTAAAAGCATCATTGAAATCTAATTTATTTTTTTACTAGAGTTATTGTCTATTTTAAGTAACTAATTTATGGATTTAAATATATTCCATAAAAATTTGCTGAACTCGAGCTACACAGTTGGCAGGTAACACAAATATGTTATTAAAATAATTAACTCGGGCTTATAAACATTTTTATCTAACTTGGATATTGCAGCACTGAAAGCACTCATGACACGGCCCAAAGAAATTATTTTCTTCAAAGAGATACAGGTCAAAGATCTTTAAATTAAAAGTCACTTGCTTTGACTAAAAGGATCATATAATTTACTAGTATTTGGACACAGCGTTCATAAAATTGTATTAAATTGACTAGATTTGTGTATTTATTTGTCTTTCTTAAGAGTTTACCTCAGAAACAAAGACTGAGCGATATTGTTTACAAACCTTTGGTTTGATTTGATTTAATGAAAACCAAAGTTGTTACAAGGGCTGACGTAAACCAGTACTTGGTTCAAAACTACTAGCATATGCTTTACAGTATTTTAAAACACAATTTCTCTTCTACTTTCTTCATATAAATTTCAATTCCACTACACTGAAAGCAATGTTGCTTTTAAGGCTGCGATGTTAACAGTATCCAATTTCTTTATCAATATTATTCTTATTGAATTGATCAGCATTTGACTTACCCCCTGCTTTAAACAGTTTATATTTATAATTTGTATTTAATTCATGACAATCAACCCTCGTTCAGATTCTAGCACAACTATTATGATTCCAAATTTTAACAATTTCTGCATGTCGTTGTTTGCAATTCTTAATAATTGTGGAATATCCATTTGCTTTTAGTATATTTGACTGTTTCTATTTGCATTCAGGTCGATGTATTGTCCCTGAATATCATCATGATCAGTGGGGAAGAATGTCCATGTTAGTCTGATTTAGCTTAGCTTGGTGAACGCTGGAAGTGTGTTAACATATTTCTTGATCGGAGCTAATAAATGAAGTAGGAAAGCCATGCATATTATTTTAATTATAGCAGTAGAAACAATAGTTGAAAATCTTTAATTAATTTATTTCGTAGTACGCGTCATAATTACCCCAAAAACAACCGCGCACCCAGTATATCAATTGAAAATGGGGCTACTAACGACGTGGAGACAATGAATTCAAATACAGCATAATTATCCCTGTTCCTACAAAGCGAACAGCAGTGACTTGTACTCTTTTACAAGCCACTAATTCCCAAGTTTATAGTAATTGTCTAAGAACAGCATAGGTACAGATTGATATATTTATCCAGTGATGCTAGCATGGGCAACGGACAGCTTATTATTGTTCATGATAACTATGGGTACCCAACGATATTGACACGTCTTTGAAGAATGTCACAAGTCAAAGGCCCCATTTTATTGACTTGCACAAGGTTTTGTAAGGCAAATTAAATAACACATTTGCTTGCTTTACAAGGACGAGAACCAACTGAGTAACAATGATGGAGGGTTTGGATTTAGATTTAGACGGCCCCTGCCATCATAAGAATAGATTGTTTAGCACAGAGTTCTATTCCATGTGGTCCTACTTTGAATTATAGTACGCGATCTACGCGGGTCTTACACAAAAGTATTTAAGAAAGAGAAATACTGTTTTTCACGGAATAAAGTTATCAACTACATACTCTTTACAGGAACATATGTTACCTATTGGATTAAATATGAACATCCGATGATATAATAGGTATAATTAAACCTGACACTCGGTAAAAAGTCATTAATAAATATAGCATTGGCTTCATCAACAGTCATCGCTAACGGCAGTAATGACCCGAGTATCGTTTCAAGCTGAATAATCATAACATCTTTATGTCGTACTGTTATATATATGTTACTAGAGTATGTAATAGACTGCTTTTGTGTCTTTATCTAAGAATGTCCTCCTTACACAGCATATATCTTTCTGGCTTCTGCAGGATTTCATTTCATTGGCAAGCATTTTCTCCTATGTTTTCACTCTGTTTCCGAAGCATAGAATTATACACGAGATTGAAGAAAATTGTTCTCAATCTCGTTGACGTCTTTTCCTTTTTTTACCGTATTCATGTCAATACTTGGCTTTAACGATAATGTTTGGTCGAATAACACTTCCCTATACAGCGTAGTAAATGTGAATCTCAACTGAACACGGTTGACATCCTTACCGCTTACACAATGCAGTTTACGGAAGGATACATATATTTGTTATCGTGGTTTGGTATAATCCTTACCGCTTAATTGGTATCGGTCCCACAAATGTTTTGGTATACCGAAGAGTATCATCACCATCTGAATTACGTGTAATACGAACTATGTTCATTACGTGCCAGACCATTGTACATGCCAGTTAAATCAATGTGAAGTCTTAATTTGTTCTTAGCGATTCCCTTCCTAAAATAATGCATTTGTTTTTCAGGTTGAGATGTTTTCTGTCTTCATTCGCAAATACAGTTTTTGGTAGCTTTAATATCGGTCTACATTTTTACAGTTTCTGCAATATTTGTCATACTTTTTATTTCAGTCTGTCCCTCTATACACTATTGGCTCATATTATTTATTTCAGAATTATATAATAACAAAAATAGTAATGACACTTATTTTGCGTCTTGCATTTTCTATAGTTAATTATTCCTGTTTGCAAGAGTATATTGGTTTTGCTGTACTCTCCGAATCACAGTACATGACATCTATTACGTTTACTGAGTTATCCTTTGGGAACGTAATATTTAGTGCTCAATCAATATGAATTGGATGTTAAAATGATTAAAGCACTTCTTGGGACATTATTTGTTATAGGCCTGTTTGTTTTTATAAAACAATACTAATCAAGACTAATCCTTTTCTTTGTAACAATGACATTTGTTTCTATCAAATACAATTAACGTGTGAACATCGTTTCTCTTACCTTAACTCGAACTGATTGAATACGTTTGTCTAAAACTTTGCAAACATTCACTTTACAATGGATTAATTATCAAGATTTTTCCATGCTATCTACTTTGATTTAGCAAGTTTGTAATCAATGTTGAATTTTGTCAAGGTTAATTTGGAACGAGTATAAAGGTGACCTCTTGTATCTGATTTCTTCGTATAAACGAGCTATTTTAAAATTTGTATCATTCTGATATCTAGCTTCAGATATTTTCACATGTACACTTGATTTTGTTCTCTCGAATTTATTTATTTGTCTTTCTATTTCGTGTTTGGTTATTGTTTTGTTGTTCTAGCTACTTGTCAATGTGCAGCCTATGAGAATTTAGCTAGCATTCTCAAGCAAATGATCCTACGAATATATCTGGTTCATATTTATATTTACACTGAGCAGTCACAGAACTGCTAGTGCTTCTGAGCATATATAAGTTAAATTCGAAAGTAGATTTGAAAGGGAAACGGGAATCTTTCTTTTACGTGCGGAGAATGATTAACAATGCGGCTATAAAATCCTTTTTTGTAACTTTATATTGTTAGGAATATCTATATTATGTGCGTTAATGTTTATGATTATATATTATAAGGATCAGTGTTTAACATATTAGTTGGCTTTCAGGTAGTGGGTTTGTACTTGAGCTGAGGTCATTTTGTTTGAGAAAATATGTTATTGTGGCTTTTTTAACCTTGGAAGATGTTCAAGGAACCGTGTTGCCAAATGTGATGGAATTTGTCCTCAGGTCATGTGTTTCTCTCTATGAAAACCTGGTGAACTAATCTTTAATTTGTTAGCTGCTAAAGGACCAGGCATTGTTGCCATAATTATCTGGAACAGATTATTCGACGTTCATTCTGATTCTGAAACTGCGTTTTAGTTTTCTTTAAATAAGGGACCTTAAACATTAGTCTTAGTGGAGTCAGTTGTGTTCAGTTGAGAGGACTTAATTCATTTATTTTATTTAGTCATTGGAATTACAAAGTGTTATAAACGTTTGGATTGCGTAGCTATGTTGGAATTAATTTGAATTTATTTAAATATGGTTTTGATTATATCATTGCGATACATCAAGACAGTTTTTAGCGCATTAAACTATTCTAGACTATTGGTATATCAGCACAATAGATTGGACTTCACTGAGAACACCACTGAAACTCATTTGGTATAATCTATTCTTGGAAGTAGTGATATAATTTTGAGGATTGTTCAGGTTTTTATTGGCCATATTGTATGTTATTCTTAAGTTTTCACTTTGTGTTATAGTGAAATAAATTATTTATTAAATTTGTTAGTTTTCGCTCTTTCTGTTATTTAGTTTAAGACAGTGGAGTCGTAGCAAGGAAATTGTGGGCTCGTCCTTTCTTTTAAATATTTCAGAGAAATTACAATTGCTTTTGAAATTTTAATAAACTTGTAGTCCCTGGCATTTTAATTTCAAATTTGTTAGAAATATTTAGTGAAACCAGTAAGCTTTTACCATGTCTTCTAAAAAAAGAAAACTTTGTTTTAGAGCCTACACAGGAACGGTTAGAGTTCCTCAAAAAGGTCATTCTGCTTGAGTTTGCCAGATATTTTGATCTTTCTGAGGCTATGGCTTCTTTTTAGCGAACAATATGTAAAGAATAATTTCGTTAATTTTAGGTGAAAAAGTGTATGCTTGATAAAAGTGCTTTGGGTTTAATTAATAAGTCTCTTTCTAGATGGGACAGGAAATTAAAAGAATTACAATTAAAAACACCAGATGGAAACAGAGTTAGAAAACATTCAGCTTTAGTAGGAAGGATTCAAACGCAAATCTAAAGAGAAAAAAGAAATGGAAAATCAAATGCAAAAAAAATAAATAAAAGAAAATGCAATTGAAATTAAAAGAATTAGAACTTGCAAAGAGAGTGCACTATCCCCCGTTACACGTAAGTTCAAGTTGTGTTGTTAACCAGAAATACTAGGCTAGTGCTCCTGTTAAAGAAAACGAAGCAGCTCAATATTTTCTAGCGATTTGAGACAATTGCTGAAAACTTGAAATGGCCAAGAAAGCATTGGACTTTATTGTTACAAAGTACAAAGTGTACTTACTTACAAAGCTCATAAAGTCTGCACTTCACTCTCGGTATAGCAAAGTACTAATTATGATGTAGTTTAGGAATGTGTCTGGCAGGGTTATGAGTTGGTACTTGTGGCATATCGACAGAGTTTTAGGAATTGTAGGGAAAAGGAAGATTTGGTCAAAACCATCTTTGTCAATGTTTTAACTTTAAACTCTCATATACAATAAGTATTGAAAGCTAAGCTGAAGCTTTGGTCCTCCTACTAAGGACTTCATCAGCAGACGGATCTATTCTCTACTGACTGTTAACATCACCCGATGGAATAGTGAGCGATGTTAGCATATCGTGCCAGATATGCAGCAGGTTGTAATGGTCTCGGTCCCTATTCAGCGTCGGATTGTGCACAAGAATGTAGATATGTTTTTTAATTCCTCTTTCAAACTATGCTTATTCACGATCTAAGATTTTTTCTGTGTCCCAGGTTACAGCATGGTCAGGACAAACATTGTGGATTTGTTGTGATACCTCAGACAAGCTTGAACTTAGTCTTCTATGTTCATTAAATCTCGCTTTCAATGTCATTTCCGTTTCCAAAACATAGTTGTGATGTCACCGACTTTCGCTATGACATTCACACTTTAATGTGATAGGTGCACTAATATCTTTCATATCAGTCTTATCCTTTGGGCGCACTATCTATTTTCCCGGTTATCGGTCGACTCCTCATGGTAATGTTATTATGTCTAGCGTTCAGCCATATGGAGACCTTCTTAATATCTCATTCCAGATAATGGCATCGCTTGAGGGCAGCATTGTCATAATCGAATCCTTGTTTTAAATCCCGGGGGTCATATGTAATGACTTTGGATATATGATATAATGTTCAGATGACCACAAGATTCTGTTCTAATGGACGGTGCGAATCATAATTAAAGTACTGGTAGGAATACGTAGGTATACGATAAGCTGTAATTTTCAACGTGCCGTCGATGTTTCTGACGCTGTTTATATTCAAAAATGCCAATCCGCCATTTTTCTCCTTCTCTATGGTGAATGAAATGTCTGGATCAATGTTATTAATGTGGTCTGTGTCTTTAGTTACATATTCTAATTTCTGCTGTGAGTGTCATCCACATATCTGAACCACCAAAAAGGAGGGTGCGCAATAGTAGCGGGTGCTAACGATTCAACGTATGCATATTGTTACGAATATGTAATTTAATTACTTGTGTGTTAATTTTAAATTCTATTTTATTTTATTTTTGTATCATTACATTATATTGTAATGATTATTTTCACGGGATCTAATATTTTTGAAAGAGATATTATGTTTATATAAAACGTAGTATGACTCGCATAAGCACGATTTTATCTTGCTATGGTTTGTCAATTTAGTAAACACTACGCGAAAACGATTGGTTATTACCAAGGTCATTTCCTAGCCCACGTGAAATTGCATTGTTTACTGCGCAATCTGATGATGAAATAGTCACGCGTTTGATCGTGCGCGCTTGAAATGACGTCTTTGTTCAGTTTAAAAATACTCAGATCCCCGTGAAATATTCAGTTGTATAATATATCTTCAAGAAGAAGGATATATTTCTATTAGGTGCCATAAAGAGTTGTATTTTTACATCTTTTGAGCTCGACATGTTTTCTCATAGATGACAGCTTGTTCAGAAGTTCATCTATATCTTAGAATATAATAATTTATTCCCTGACAAGTAACAAAGACATTCGATGGAAATTTATTCTAGTTTGGAACATTACAAGTTGTTGTTTAACGTGGAACTCTTAATATATGTACAAAGATTTCACCTGACGTCATCATCCTCCATCTTGGAACGTCATCAAGATTCGAACCTGGATTCAGT
>JAECUM010033057.1:0-15268 GCA_016617855.1 Megalonaias nervosa | reverse complement strand
GTGTGCTTTTGCTTATTTAGATGGTAAGAAGGTCAGCTGCTTGTATATTTCACCTCACCTCCAACTGTCTCAAAAGTAACAAATCTTAGCCAAATGTTGAAGTGTCAACCAAATGATTGACTTGTCAACTTGATCCCCAAACTATTACTAGGCAGCAGACACTGATAGAATTTTTTGAAATGGTCTGATTTGATAAGCTATAATAAATTCAGGGTAAAATAGTTTTCTATTAATATTTTCTGATGAATTCACCTACTACAGTAACCATACTCCCCCCCATTTATATGACTTTAAGGATGATAATTTACCTTGAGAATTAACCGCAAAAGTGAACTTCTAAGCTACATTGCAGTTTTATTTAAGTTGTTGAAATGACAGTGGAGAAATCATCCAAATTAAGCTATACTGATAGACTGACTTGAGTGCAGAGATTAGAAAGAAAATAAAACATGTTTAATAATAATAATAATAATAATAATAATAATAATAATAATAATAATGTAGACTTTGTATAGCGCCAAATCTTTAGATGCTCTAAGTGCTTTACATTTGATAACACTTAAAAGGCATATATAATGATATGATTACAAAAATAAATAAAACCCATGAAATTAGAAAACAGAAAACATGCTGAAAATATTTAAGGTAAGGAAACATTATTAGGTCTTTAAGTCTGTTCTTGCAGTTGAAATAGGTGAGGTTTAAGAGCGCTCTTGAATGAGATCACTGTGTCTTTGTGTTTAAGTTCAGTGGGCAGTTCATTCCATGTTGCTGGGCCCTGGTGTGCAAAAGAACATTGTCCATATGACTTCATTTTCATAGAGGGAATAATGAGAATACGAGTGTCAGAAGAGGAACACAAGTATCTTGCTAGTGTGTACACATAGGTGAGGTCCGAGGCCGGGATAAGTATGTTGGACTGGAGCCTGTCAGTGAAATGTAGCACATAGAACAAATTTTGTTTTATAATTCTGGATTGAATGGATAGCCAGTGTAGGGTACAGGGCAGGGGGGAGGTTTGCTCTGAACGTGGTACTATAAGGATGATCCGAGAAGCTGTGTTTTGAACTTTTTGAAGTTTCTGGAGTAGATATTGAGATGAACCAGACAGAATTGAGTTGCAATAGTCCAGTCTTGAAAGTACTAAGGAACACACAAGTGTTTTAGTGGCATCAGCTGAAAGATACTTGTGAATGGAGGTGATGCGTCTCAGCTCAAGATATACAGCCTTGCATATGTTCATGACATGTTGGTGCAGTGAGAGAGTACTGTCAAGAGTAACACCTAGGTTTCATACTGACTGTGTGAATTTGATGTTAGTGTTGCTGATATTTATTGTTTGAGGTAAAGGATGTAAAAGAGAAAGTTTTTGTGTTGTAATCAGAATGGCTTCAGTTTTATCATCATTCATCTGCAGCTTGTTACATGTCATCCATGATATCACATTGGAAATGCACCTCTCTACACCTTGGACGGTAGCTTCAACTTCAGTTGGGTGGCTAGATTTGTAGATTTGGGTGTCATCAGCGTACATTTGGTGAGACACTGGATGATGATCTATGACACTTGAGAGTGGCTGAGTGTATAGAATGAAGAGAACAGGTCCAAGAACAGACCCCTGTGGAACACCACAACATAGATCAACTGGGCTGGAGTGTTTTCCATTTGCAGACACAATTTGTGTCCTGTTGACCAAGTAGGACTTGAACCATAGTAAGGCCGTATCATGAATGCCAAATACATGCTGGAGACGGTGAAGTAATATATGGTCTATAGTGTCAAATGCTGCAGACAAGTCAAAGAGAGTGAGGACTGTAATCTTTCCACTATCCAAAGCAGAGAGAAGGTCATTAACTACTTTCAGAAGAGGGCAAGGGTGATATCCAGACTGTACATTGCTAAAAAGACTTTGAATTCAGATGAGATATGAGACACAAGTTGGGATAGAACAACTTTTTCTAAGATTTTGGACATGAATGAGAGATTAGAAACTGGGCGGTAGTTCTTTAAATCATTATGGTCGAGTGTTGGTTTCTTCAGCAGAGGCTTTACAATGGCAGTTTTGAAAAATGATGGGAATTCCCCGGATGAGAGAGAGGTATTAATAACATTAGTTAGTGAAGGCAATATTGGATCTAAGCACTCATGCAGCAGTGATGTCGGAATCAGATCAAGTTCACATAACTTTGGTGCACTCTTCATCATAATTGCATGTACTAAATCCATAGAGACAGGTTCAAATGCTGCTAATGGTTACTGCATAAATTCTGTATCACAACTGTATGGTGATGATGAGTCAATTGAAATTGTGCTGTTAAGCTTGTCTCTAATGATTTGTACTTTGTCACGGAAGAAATTTGCAAACAGGTCCGGAAGGTCAACTTGAGAGAAGGTAGCTGGAAGTGGTGCACATTTGTTCCTTGACATTAGCTTGTTAGTAATGTCGAATAGCTCTTTGCAGCTGGAACTTTCCATGATCTTAGTACTGTATTGGGCTGATTTCGCTGCATGGACGGTGTTTGTGACATTCTTCTTAGTAGCTTTATAGATTTGCTTATGAATAGTGAGTCTGGTGGAAAGCCAAAGCTTCTCAGCTTTACGGCGGTCTCTTTTAGCAGTGCGAAACTGGTCCCTAACACTGCTATACCACGGAGAACACTTTTGAATGGATACTCTACACTTGGTTGCTGGGGCATGTTTGTCAAGCAATGAATGCAGGCAGTTATCAAGTTGTTCTGCTGTAGGAGGTAACCAAGATTTTAGGTTTACACAAAGTATACACAATATGTATGCTTAATACCTTTCTTGGGACCCCATCCCCCCATTAATTTTCATAGTTGATCTGCTTGAGCGACTGCTTTAAGCAGTAAAGAATCACTGTTTATGAAACACTTGGCCATTGAAACACCTGGCCATTGATGGCAGACAATTTAATAAATGATTTATAGAGGAAATTGGAATGGTTTTTGAGACCAGGAGACTGCTATGTTAAGGAGACTGCTAGGTTTGATTGTAATTTCATTGGACAGTATGAGGTTTTAGGACAATCAGTAGCCTTTAATTAATGACATCATTATTATGCATGTAGGCCTTCTAAGAAGTTGGGCTAGATTAAAGACATTAATGGGATTTCTGAAGCCATATGAGACAAGAGTATTTTCAGTGTTCATCTCAAGACATATGAGATAATTTGTTGTGATCATTACAATATTTTGATTTTGGTTGATGGGCATACCTGTTTTCATTAATCAATGTTATTATTATACCATGGTGAATCAGCAATGACCTTGATTGAAATTGCATCAGCAACCTGTCACAAGATAGTTCAGGTATGCTTGGCAGGATATCATAACCTACATCTTACTACGGTGATGTATGGGTTTTGCTGAAAAATGAAATGTTTCCTGAAAGCTTAATTCCTTAGCAGTTGTTATTGTATGATATAAAAGGTTGTACAAGTTTACTTTAATTTAGTTAGGAAATTTATTTTGTGGAAAGACTGCACATCTAATTCATGTAAATTTTGTCACTTCAGTGCAGATGAGCAGAAATTTATATTGAAAACACTTGCAGATTTGCACGTCACAAGAGCTTGGCTGGCATTTTCTGGTAAGTGTATGCTCATTACATCATTCTTACTGATACGCACACCTTTCTTGCTTTTCAAAAAAGAGATAAATTGATCATATTTTTACAGCTACTGTATGTTGTCAGAAGCTAAATTGATGGTACCATTTACAATTACTAATGTGAGAGTAATGTACAAAATTAGCATATTTGTGTTGTTGAAGAATGGCATTGTTGGAACAATTTGTACCCATTTTTGGCATTTTGAATCATTTGTAACCATTTTCAGCATTTGGAACTATTTGTAGCCATCTTGTTTTGTTTTAGGGGTTGGTTAGATTGTCCTTTCAAAACTGTAAGTTAATTGAGCCAAGCAGGCGTGTAGATTACATTGGCTCATTTTGCGGGAATGTTGTGATTGGAATGGGAATGTTTATTGGACATTATTCATTGCACAGACATGAAGCTTAATATGTGTATACATTCTGAGGTGTACATCACAACCATATCAAATATAGGTCACTGTGACTTATGTTTTGTGCATTATTGCTAATGTACACCTTTATGTTTAGTTAAATATTTCTTGGATGTTGTTGCTTGTACAGTGATGAAAATAGAAATGTACATGCAACCTGAGAGGTAACTACACTGCCATACCAAATGTAGGTCAGTATTGTGTTATGCAAATCTATATTGTGTGCTTAACTTTTATCCATGATTGTAGATTGCAGTTTAAACTTAATGGTCACTTGTGAACAGATGCTTAGATACCTAACTGTTGTACATGGTTGTGAGTTGTACTTTAAGATAATTATATACATGTTAACATGACCTTTTGACCTTATAAGTTCTGGAAGCGAACTTATAACCCACATCCTGATTGTCTTATTGTGTCTCTGGTTTTTATATAAGGTTCTTATAATCAAAGTTATTCATCTTATCATATGATCAGTCTGTGGTTGAATCATTTTTAGTTGTGATCAGTTATTATTTAAAAGGAATTATTAATTGGAATACAAAAGTGATCATTGACATTTTGGACTAAAATACTATTATGGGATTATTGTGAACTCATTCAAAGACATTCTGGATTTTATCATTGTGATACTGCAAGACTATTGGTATATCAGCACAGTCAGAACTATTGGTACATCAGCAGATTCAAGACTTGGAATTCATTTGGAATATTCTATAGTTTTGGACTTATGATAGAACATTTAAGATTATTTGGGATTTAATTTGTAGTACTGAAAGTTCCTATTAAATTCTCACTTTGTAACTTAGAGAATTAAACTATTTGTTGAAATTTTGCAACTTGGTGGTTTTGCCTTTTCTATTACTTAGTTTAAGATCACAGAGTTGTAACAGTTGCCTACCTTTTATGGTTCTCTGATCATATACGAAATACTCCAAACTAAAGGAAATTTTGGGTTGTCCTTGTTTTTATAGGTTTTAACATCTGCTTTAACAGCATTGCTACTGTAGAAGTAATCAAGCATCTTTATCATGTTAATGTTACTCTATTGGTCGTCCACAAACCAAAATGATAGTAAAAAGCTAGTGTTGTAATTCATGGATGTAGGAACGATATCATATCAAGGAAATTAAAATTCAGTGTTCATGAACTTGTTCAAAGTGACTGAAAAGTCATGGATGATTTTGTATTGTAATTTAGTAACATTGACAATATTGTTATTTTCTTAACCAAAAGGTGTAATCAAGTAAAGTTAGTGATGTTACTCTGGTTACTCTTATTTCTATTAGATTTAATAAGATATTATTTTGATTTAGGGAGATTACTACATTACTGACATAAGAAATGTAGTAATGGAGATTACTACATTACTGACATAAGAAATGTAGTAATGGAGATTACTACATTACTGACATAAGAAATGTAGTAATGTTACTACACTGCAGTCATTGCTGTGTAGGATAAAAATAATGTTATGATACAAAGTGTTGTAGTGATGTTACTAGATTGGCTATTACCAATGTACTGTAGCATTGCCACATTTGGCTATTGACAGTGCAGTGTAGTATTGCTACTGTATTGCCACTTTTGGTTATTGCCAGTGTAGTGTAGTATTGTTATTGTATTGCCAAGTGGTATCCATAGGACTACATTGCTACAATGAAGAGATGTCATTATATAATAATAATAATAATAATAATAATAATAACTTAATACAGTGCCTAATCTTTAGAAGCTCTAAGTGGTTTACAATATTAGATAACCCATAAGGACATATGCAGTGACAAGATTATGAAAACAAACACCATGAAATTACAAGACAAGAACATGCTGACAATAATTAAGGAAGTAAACATTATTAAGTCTTTAAGTCTGTTATTGTAGTCAAAATAGGTAAATTTTTAGAGCACTCTTGAATAAGGACGTTGTCAGTATGACTTCATTTTAACAGTGGGAATAATGTGAATGTGAGTTTTGGAAGAGGAGCGTAAGTTTCTAGATGGAGTGTACACATAGGTGAGGTCAGATAGGTATATTGGACTAGAGCCAGTCACACATTTTGGTGTTATTTCTGGATTGAATGGGTATCAGAGCAGGAAGGATGATCTGATTAGCCTTGTTTTGAACTTCTTGAAGTTTCTGTAGTAGATACTGAGATGAACCAAATAGAAGTGAATTACAACAGTCCAGTTTTGAAAGTACTAAGGAACACACAAGTGTTTTGGTGGCCTCAACTCAAAGAAACTTGCAAATGGACCTGATGTGTCTCAGCTCCATATATGCAGCCTTTCATGTGTTAATTACATGTTGGTGTAATGAGAGCATACTCTCAAGAGTGACACCTAGGTTACACACTGACTGTGTAATTTTAATGTTGACAGTTCTGAGGTAAAGGATCTGAATGAGAAAGTATTTTTATGGTGATCAGGGTGGCTTTTTATGGTGATCAGGGTGGCTTTTTATGGTGATCAGGGTGGCTTTTTATCGTGATCAGGGTGGCTTTTTATGGTGATCAGGGTGGCTTTTTATGGTGATCAGGGTGGCTTTTTATCGTGATCAGGGTGGCTTCTGTTCTATCTTCATTCATCTGGAGTTTGGATGCTAGTGCAACTTTAGCTGGGTAGCACAATTTGTATATTTGAGTGTCATCAGTGTACAGTTGGTAATGTTGATCAATGACACTTGAGAGGGGCTGAATGTATAGAATGAAGAGAACTGGGCTGAGAACAGAGCCTTGTAGAACACCAAAGTAGATCAATTGGGCTGAAATGTGTGTCCTGTTGTCTAAGTAACACTTGGATCATATTAAGGCTGAATCATGAATGTCAAATACAAGCTCAGGATGGTGAAGTAATATATCATGGTCTGTTGTGTCAGATGCTACATACAAGTCAAGGAGGGTGAGGACTGTAATCTTTTCATTATCCAAAGCAGAGAGAAGGTCATTAACTATTCTCAGAAGGGCAGTTTCACTACTATAGCAAGGGCGATATGCAGACTACATTGCATAAAAGACTATTTGAATTCAAAAGAGATACAAGTTGGGAGAGTACAAAAGTTTCTATGATTTTTAAAATGAATTAGAGGTTAGAAAAACAGGTTGATAGTTCTTTAAATCATTCACATCAAGTATCAGTTTCTTCAGTGGAGGCTTAGTAATTGCAGTTTTGAGAGATGATAGGAATTTCCCAGATGAGAGAGAAGTATTGATAACATTGGTTAGTGAAGGCAATATTGAATCTAAGCACTCGAGCAGCAATGATGTTGGAATTGGATCGAGTTCACATGACTTTAAGGCATTCATCATCATAATTGTATGTACAAAAATCCATAGAGACAGTTTCAAATGCTGTTAAAGGTTGCCATGTATATTCTGTATTACAACAATATGGAGATGATGAGTGAATTGAAATTGTGTTGTCAAGCTTATCTCTGATAGATTGAACTTTATCACAGAAGAAATTTGCAAACAGGTCAGGAAGGTCAACCAAAGAGAAGGTCGTTGGAAGTGGTGTATGTTCCATGACAACAGCTTATTGGTAATCTTGAAGAGTTCTTTGCAGCTCGAACTTTCAGTGATCTTAGTACTGTAGTGGGCTGATTTTGCTGCATGAACTATGTTTGTAACATTCTTCTTAGCAGCTTCAAAGATCTGCTTTTGGATATTGAGGCTGATGGAAAGCCAAGTCCTATCAACTGTGTTCTCTTTTAGCAATGTGGAGCTGGTCCCTTGCACTACTATACAAAATGGAGAACACTTTTGAATTGATACTTTGCACTTGGTTGCTGGGGCATGTTTGTCAAGCAATAATGTGAGCAAATGTCAGGTTGTACTGCTGTAGGAGCTAACTAAGTATTAGGGTTGCATGGATGTCATGCATTAGTTGGGCTCTATTTATGATATGGAAGTTTCTCTTAGTAGCAAACATAGATGGAGGGTTAGGGACTGATTAAGTGAGAATGCATATGATGCATATCTGATACAAGTTTATGGGACACCAATGAAGACTGTAGAATATTATCATCAGATCTCTGAAGAATCCAGCCTAAAACATGGCCATGTTTATGGGTGGATTGGCTAACTGATTGCTAGAGGTTGAAAATGTGAATAGAATCTAGGAGTTTTGTGTATATGGATTTCCAGGACTGTGAGTCAAAGTGAAAGTTGAAATCTTCAAAAGTAATCATGCTGCCACCTATCAAATTTCCATGCTGCAAGAGGTCAGGAAACTCTCTGAAAAGAGATTCAGTAAGATTGCTTTTTGACTAGGAGGATGGTGGTAGAGGCAGGAAAAAATGGACTAACCAAAAGAGATGACACTAAAGAGATGACAGGATACAACACTGATGGTTTGATCAAGCCCATTATTGATGATCTCCAAATGTAATAATAATAATAATAATAATAAAAATAATGTTTTGATTTAAAGAGGGTGACACAATTAGTTGCTTGGAACTAATACTCCTTGTGGCCCTCTATTATATGCATATTTACATTCAGAGTACATGTACATACATACACACACATGCAAGAAAAGAATTGATAATAATCTATATATATAAACATAATGTACAGACAATTTAAATGAACAAAGTACATTGTATGTATACAGTACAAAAGTAGACAATTTAAATGAACATGCTCTAACAAAGTACATTGTATGTATACAGTACAAAAGTAGTGAGACAACAGTGGAAGATTAATGAATTTATATTTTAATTTGTAATGTAGTTGTCAAAGTTGTTCCATTTTTCATCTACTGAATGAGATTATAAATAAATGCATTTATATTTCTCTGATTTCCTTTGGGATTCTGTTCCAAATTATTGATCCTTAATATTGAACACTTTTATTAAGGAGTTTTTTGGATGGAATGATGGTTAGCTGAAATTGATCTTAAATTGGGATTGTTGTCTTGTGTTCTGTTATGAAATAGTTCCTTGAGATATAACAGGGCCATATTGTTTGAAACTTTGTGCATAAGCCTAGCCTTTCTCAAAAATATTTGTTCACTTATTGTTAACATTTTAATATCAGTCATTGCATTTGGGATGTTTTCAGCATTATCAAGGATGAATCTTCAAGCTCTTTTTTGCAGGCAGAATAATTTGAAATATTCTTGTCAGAAGTGTTTCCCCAGATAACATTACAGTAGTCTAGGTATGGTTGTATATAGCATTTGTAATATATTAATCTATACACAGTTAATGGATATGGCCTTATCTTGCTAAATTACCACAGACATGAATTGACTTTATGACATATGAGTTGAATGTGTTCATTCCATTGGAAATTGTTGTTTACCATCACCCCAAGAATTTTGTCATGGTAACCATTTGTAGGCTAATTTCATTCACTTAAGATTTAAATTGTTATTTTCCAATTTTGCTCTCTTTTTTGGTAGTAATCATTAACATTATAGTCTTGTCTTGTGTCCAAATCCATACAAATCATATGTTATTCTGGGTCCGCCTCGGATGCGGGAGGTCGTGGGTTCGATCCCTGGTCGAGTCATACCAAAGACTTACAAAAATGGTACTAACAGCTGCCTCGCTTGGCGCTCAGCAATAAGAGGTTAGTGTTAGGACTGGTCGGCCTGGTGTCAGGATAATGTGACTGGGTGGGACATCATGCTACATGTCTGCGGCAAGATGCCCCAGTGCTAGACATCACTATAAACTGCCACACTGCAGACATCGTAGCGATATGACTGAAAAATTGTTAAAGCTACGTTAAAAATCATAATCACATCACATCACATATGTTATTCTAAAGTACTTTCAAAGATGGTGCCAAGTTCATGTCATAGGATATCCAATAATAATGCTCCTGAATATTTACAATCACTGTTCCAGTGTAGGCTACCAGGCAATACTCCCTACCTGTGATCCATGTCTACCAAACAGTATAAAATTCCCAAACCAAATAATGGGGCCATATTGTTTGAAACTACAAATATTCATGTCAAGGAAACTAATATCCACCAGTATGTGGAATATTCTTGATGTCATCCGATGTCATGTAAAAATGGTATACCATATAGCCAGGCCAAAAGATACCAATGCATTATTTCAGATGATTGTCAATTACAAAATTCACTGAATGATTTAAAAACATATTTCCAACAGAAATTATCCTACACATATAATTGATTCAGCACTGAACAAAGCCCGTAATCTTATTCAACATGAGGCTTTAAACACAGCAAATTGTATGATTGAGAAAAATATAATTCCTTTTACAATACAATATAATCCTTCATTACCTAATATAGGCCTTTAATAAATATTGGAGTCTCCTAAATTTATCAAATAAAAACAGCGTAAAATCACTTTACAACTGTAAACCTATTCTTGCTTATAGAAGACCCAAGAATTTGCAAGATTTTCTTATTAGAACTAAACAGACAGAAAATAAAAAAAGAATTCTTGTCATCTAAATGTAATAGGCACTGGTGTTCTCAACGTGCAAACATAAGAGAATGTACTTCTTTCAGTAGCACTAATACAAAAGAGGTAATTTCTCTACATTATAACACTAACTGCGTATCAACTGATTTGATTTATTTGATAACCTCTAAAAAATGTAATATGCAATATGTTGGACAAACACTTCAACAAGTTTCAAAGAGAATGAATAATCATTGCTTTCATATAAAAATTATAGAGATCCTCAGTTTTCCTCTAATATGTCAACACATTTTAATACCAATAATCACTCTCTACTTGATTTTTCTTTCATGCCAATAGATATTGTGCATGGAGACATTAATAGACTCATAAAAGAAACTTATTGGATTCATAAATTAGATACTTTGTATCCTAATGGCCTTAATACCAATGCACTATATAAAATTGCATAATTTTTTTTTTTTTTAAATTGATAAATTTGTATATCCTTTATAACAATATAATTATATGTATGACTGTTTGTCTCTATTTTATTATTTTACCAAACCAAATAAGGAATTATTAAAAAAAAGTTTCCGGTACTCTGGAACTTTGCTCTGGAATAGTATTCCAGTTGAGATTAGAAATACCCACTCTATTTCTTTCTTCCAAACCCAATATATCCAGTGGCTTCAGAGATGCAGCTAAAATAAATAAATTAATTTGTATGAGGGCATCAAGGTAAATTAGTTCTTAGCTAATTGTGTTACCCTCTTTAAATAAAGTCATTATTATTATTATTATTATTATTATTATTATAGGTTAATGCATTCTTTGGACTGTAAACAGAACAATATGCATTGGGTCACAGATTTCACTTCTGGACCAACAATAATGCTTCATTTCTCACTGTTCACTGTTGCCAAATGAGAGACAGACAACCATATCACAATGCTCATATTCTAAGGAATAAACAATACCAATAATACCTAAATCTTACGTGTGTCATAAAAAGGAAATGAGGGGAAAAAATGCTCCAAAAATAGATGAGGACTACATTCATGGGATCTGACCATGAAGGAATAATTGTGACCTGAGTCCATTTATGTATGCAAAGTTTGTCAGTGGCCATCCCTGACCATACTGATATATTTATGTATGCAAAGTTTTTTCAGTGACCACACTGTATGCAAAGTTTAAACTGTTAGCACAAGTATTTATGAAATTGAGAGAAAGCTAAATTCTGACATGTGAAACTTTTAAATTTGGTATTCTGTGTGCATACATCTACTAATTGGTACCACTCAGAAGAGAAGGAGAATAATAAAAAAGATCTTTCTTGATAATGTGGACATGACAAGCTTGAATGTGTTACTCAAAAAAAATGTTATTAGTCACAGTTGTTGACACTCAATAATGGAACAAAACAAAAATTAGCTTTGTATGTTGCAAAATGTCCCTGCACTTATTTAACATTACTACTTGTCAGAAAACCAATAACCTTTATTAACATATGAGTCCATTGTATCTCATGAACTTTTAAGTCTGAAAAGGCTCTGACTCATTGTCCCCACTGTACTAAATATAATCTGTAACATCATACCTTCTCCCCAGTGTACTAAATACAACATCATACCCTCACTGTAGTGTCTTGAAATACACATAACACATGCCCTCTCCTCAGTATGTTAAAGATAATATCATGCCTACCTATTACTTACTAAACTGACCTCTCTGGTGGCCTAAGTGGTTAGAGTGCCCGCCTCAGATGCAGGAGGTCATGGGTTCGAACCCTGTCATACCAAAGACTTGCAAAAATGGTATTAGCAGCTGCATCTCTTGGTGCTCAGAATGAAGAGGTTAGTATTTGGGACTGGTTGAAACTGGTCGGCCTGGTGTCAAGATAATGTGACTGAGTGTGACATGATGCTACATGTCTGTAGCGTGATGCCCCAGTGCTAGACATCACTATAAACTGCCACACTGCAGACATTGTAGAGATATGAATGAAATTTTTTAAAGCTTTGTTAAAAATCACACACACACACACACACACACACACACACACACACACACACACACACACACACACACACACACACACACACACACACACACACACACACACACACACACACACACACACACACACAGATGTATTTGGTGAATATTGAGGACTCGGGTTTGGAACAACGTACTGAGGACATTTGTTCTAGCGATCTTTGAGTGAAACAAAATACAGTTTGAGGAAGTAAATTAATAGCAAATGGTGATGTCTCAAGGAGGGAACTGTATTATCAATTCTAAGGAATATGAAATTTAGCAATGTAAGTGAGGATGCACACTTTTACACAAATATTCTGTACAATCCATGCAAACTAAAGACGCACATAACTATTGACCACAACATGGAAACTGTATATGTGATGTCATGGCCAACTGTGACACCCGGCCATCATCTTGTGAAATGAAAATGAAGAGAAATATTATTAAGCATACATGAACTGTTCAGAGTAAGAGGGTTGGTACACTCAGATGTAATTGTGGTTCACTTTTTTCATCTCAGAAATATCTTTAACCATTTCCAGAATAAAAGGCCGATCACATTATGATTATCCCAGCTCTAAGTAAGGCATCAGTCTTTAATTGTTACTTCATACAACAATGTGGCAGGCAGGTGATTCCATATTGTTCATAAATGTGTTTAGACGGAAGCACAGTACTGGGATTGTTAATATGCTTATGTATCAAAACATGTATTGTATATTGTAAGTGTGCATAAATTGATAATATCAAGCACAATTTATATATGACATGAACCTATTCTACTAAATCTTAAACCATCATATAATTCATGAAATCTGAAACTGATTTTCCTTGTTGGTATTATGGCTGAATTTGATTTAATTGATTCACAATAGTTAATATGTATGAAGATTTTTTTGTTAACTTTGACCTAAAAATTTAACGAACGCTTTTACACTGATCCTCTGTACTATTCTTTAACAAAAGAAAACAATGATTTTCAGAAATTATGAATTTGTGTGATTACTTGTTTGATTATTGGAACTCAGTGCAATAGAAATATTACTTAGCCCGAAATAATTAGCCAATTAGTAGGAGCAAATGTCACAGAGTGAAGTGTTAGTGAGTTTCCATGATGCCATGGTTGACTTTTAGTGAATTCAGGTCAAAAGTGCCAGAGTGTCCCTGTCATACCATAGTCCCTATTAAAACCTAGTGGTGTACATTGGTGGTGTGACTACAGTGGCAATATGGTAGGAGACTGGTAAATTACACACAAAAGAATAAACAATGGACTTGGCAGATACCGTTTATGTTGCCATGGTGGCAAATATGATGCAGTTGTACTGGCGAAATGTGCCTTGAAACCATGAATTGACTGACCTAAGGTGGCATGGTAAAAATAGTTCCCTGTTTTAAGGGATAGTTGTATAGTTTCTACGGTGTGAACTGCTGATGGTACAGAAAGTTGATGACGGGAAACCATGCAGATGTGCGGTTGATAGATATTTGGCAAGTTGTGAGATCTATGGTCTTGCATTGATTAGTGAAAAATTTATGTATAGAATGGACATGTTGGGCTCTCTAATTTACAGCTGAAGTTGTATAGAAGTCTTTGGAAATTTGGGGTAAACTTATGACTTTTAGCAGAATCGTGCCAGGGTTTGACACTGCTCGGTCAAGCAAATACACCTGGCTTGTAACAATACCATTTGGTTAGATTTGAGCATTTATGGAAACTCACCTTATTGGCAGTGACCATTCGCTTTTTGACAAAATAGAGTAATATCTTTGTTGCATGATATGCGTACGAATCTTCTCTCTCTCTCTCTCTCTCTCTCTCTCTCAGGCATTCTCACAGTTCACCTTCCAAATCACTTAGTTTATACATTTGCTAATTCAAGGTACCTCATAAAGGTGTTTTGTGTCACTGATTGGAAGTTTTAAACAGTTTTTTTTCTGCGTAAAACATCCTGAAAAAAGATGAGTAAGAGTATTAAAGTCTAATGCATCTCTAAATAAATGTTCTTTTAAGTTATAAATACAAGTTGGTCCAGTAGAACATCCTGAGCATTTTGGCTATTGTTATAAACCTCTTTAAATTTGGGAAAACAATATAGACTGATGCTTTGTGTTTACATTTTGTGTGTTGTTTTAATAAGACTTCATCTACAACAGAACTATCGATACAAACGTAATTCATGATATGTTAAGCAAAGTCATCACAAATCACCAACTGAAGCAAGTATATACATTTAAAAGAACATTAAATGCATTCAGCAGTTTATGATTGCTTGCACGTGAAGTCACAGGTCTTAAGAGCGTGATAATGAAAAACATATTGCTGTAATTAAATGTTTCATTTTTGGACTGATCATCTTGATAAATGTTTGACGTCTATATAATATATTTATCTTTCTATATATTTACTGAAGTTCTGTGCATGTAACTTCCAAATTCGGTTAGTGATAATTCGATCTCACCTTAGCAGAATTTTTCACTTGACTCACATCTGTTCTTTCCTGTTTGAATACTAAGTAGGCAAATGATGAAATAGGGGTTGATATAGCTCATTTAATAATCATAAAATAAAATTTGCATATCAAGGATGTCTTTTCAATATCTTTACATGTGTAAAATCTTGCTGCAAACAGGATGTTTTAACTTTACAGATGGGTCAGATAATTAGGCAATTTCGGTACAACTCTACAATGATTTCATGTGTATTTCCAATAGCATTTTGATGTACTTTTTTCGTACATGTCGTAGATTTATTTGCATGTATTGGACGTGTATGGTATGAATGTATCG